>VDFB02201317.1:0-12986 GCA_007258455.2 Sequoia sempervirens | reverse complement strand
TTCATTGTATTTGATCCGAATACATAGATTGTTAATTTTGAAAGAACAATACATGTTTCTTATTTGTAACAACTTGTCTTATTTTTGGATATTGTTTACGGTATTACATGTCACCATTTGAAAAATTTCAAGATTATTATTAAGTTGTTATAATATCAACATTTTTGCTAAAACATAGTAGACACAACAAATAAAAACATGACTATTCTTGCACAATTTGGTAGGAACTTCGCTGCTCTACAGCTCTTGTTAGTTTTTGGATATCATCATAATTAATAAATTTAAAACTTATCAACTTCAAGTATTTTATATTTTGTATGTACAAATGAAAAAAATACAATATAAAGAATACTTTTAAATTTAAATTTTAGTCTTTGATTGTTGAATTATTTTAAAAGGATCATGTACTTCTATTTAATATTTAATTCATTTATATCACATAATCATTATAATTTAATTGATTATGAATTTAATAATTAAGTAATAAATATTCTATGAATTTTAGAAAATAGAATTTAGTTTAATTTTAAAATGAAATTTAAGTTTTTAAATATTGTGTTGATTTGATTATTTATTTGCTTTATGATTGGTTATTCAAATTTAAAGAACAACACAATGCAACTCAAAAATATAAAAATAAGCATGTAAAATATTTTATGATTTTTTGAAGTTGGAATTTAATATGATTTTACAAAATGAAATCATTTGGATGCAAAGAAATAAAAAAGGTTATTTTATATATTTTTTCATTTCTTAATTTATTCTCAAATTATAATTATTTATTGGTCAATTATTTTGAAAATAATATTTAGTTTTATTTAATTATATTAAATATAGTAGAATGATCAACCAGTATACCAATGCATTGCAAATAATCCCCGCATACACCAAATCAAACCTTTACAGATGTATACATTAGATAGGATGTAGTTTTATTTAATTTATTTATATTGAATAATTAATATAATGTATAAACTAATATCAAGAAATAAATAATCTTAACCCCAAGATTTATACTAGAACTCTAATTGAACCCTAAACCTAACCCTAATTCAACCCTAACAATAGGATTTAATTACGGTTAGGGTTAGAGTGAGAATTTAATTATGGTTAGTGTAAGGGTTAGAATTAGAGTTTAATTAGGGTTAGGGTTAGGATTCAATTATGATTATAGTTAGGGTCAAATCTATAAGCTAATATTAAGATATTCAAAACTCTAACCCTAACCTAACCTTAATCTCCATCCTAGAATGCTAATTAAACCCTATTGAACCCTAAAAATAAGGTTCAATAAGAGTTAGGGTTAGGGTTTAACAAGTAGGTTTATGGTTGGAATTAGGGTTCAATTACCTAGTTAGGGATAGAATTTAATTAGTGTTGTGATTAGGGTCAAGTTCAAGTTATAGTTAGGGTTTATTTAGGCTTATTTTGGTTAATCTTACAATTGGGATTTAACTAGAATGCTAATTGAACCCTAATTTAACCCCAACAACAATGTTCAATTAGAATCAGGGTTCAAGTTCAATTAGGGTTAGGGTTGGCATTCAATTAGTGTTATGATTAGAATCAAGTTCAAGTTACAGTTAGAGTTCAATTAAGCTTATTTTAGTTCAGTTTACAATTAAGGTTTAATTAGATTTAGGTTTATGGTTCAATTAGGGTTAAGATTAGGGTTCATTTATATTAAGGTTCAAGTAGGGTTCAATTAGGATTTAATTAGGGTTATGATTATTGTTTAAATAGGGTTAGGGTTAATGTTATGTTAGGATTAAAATTATTAATCTAGAATAAAACTTGAAGCTAAGGTTAGAGCTATGGTAAGTGGTAGAGTTAGGCTTAAATTAGGGTTTAATAAAGGGTAGGGTACAATAAGGGTATAATAATATTGGTTAATTTTTAAGTCATGACCATGCTAGATGCCAATTTGGTTTAAAAGACCCCTTGTTGAAGCCCACAAGATATTTATTTCTATATACCTTAGATATTGTTCATATTTATTATCATTGTGTTTGACCTCATGAGAATGCTTCAGAGTAAAGTACACCTTGAAAATCCACCTACACCAGGAGAACCATTCAATCTCTCAAAATTTTACTGTTATTATGGAATGATTATCAAATTGGATATGTCCAAAGCCTTTAATAAGTTGACTTGGCAACTTCTATACTACATATACCTCTTGTCAACTTCAACCAGGGGAGTACTAATTGCATAATGAATTGTCTTCTTTTTAAATTCAATTAATCATCCCCCATAGGGTCTTCTTCATAAATTAGGGGATTAAGTTAAAGAGACCCATTATCATGTTTTTTTTCCATAAAAATGGTAGAGGCCCTTAGTGTAGAACTTATACTAGCCAGTATGTTACAAAAATTTACATGACTTCCAATTCTAGCAGCACAAGCTAGTACATAGTGTTTGGAGATGTTACCTGACTTACAAGATAGATGAGTTTCTATTGGAGATGCAAATAAAGACAACTTTTCAATTTGTTTCAGTGTCCAATTTGGAGTATCTAAAAGTTATTGTTAATTATGATTCTGACATTGACATATATCATTAAACTAAGATTGATACTACTGTTCTGATTCATTGGCGATAATTATTGGATTAGTGTGAAAAATCTAGAGATTTGTGTTTGACTGCAAAGACTTATCTCTTGTGATTTATCAACAAATTATTATTTGTATTCGTGGGCTTCTTACACAAGACAATATATTTATGCATTTCTTGTAGAGTCTATTCTAATTGATCATAATAAAAAAACTTCTAATTTTGAAAATAATATAATGTAGAACCAAATAGCAGTGAAAATCCCAAACAAAGATTGTCAAGAGTTTATCTCATTTAGTTTTTATTTAATCTTTCTCTTTATGTCTACAATTTCTTGAAGATTTTCTGATCATCCAAATAATTTAACGTTGATGGATATGTAACACATTTAGTTCATTCATGCCCTAGTTCATCATATTTGGTAGAGAGCATGCCCATCTAGAGATGACCTTAGAATTTAGTTGACTTATCCAGAGATAGTGATGTCGAAAAAAATTTAAATGAGACAAGAAGATTTGGAAGCTAAGGGTATACACATCAATGTCTAAGTTAAACAATTAATACCCTAGATAAACATCAGTTCACACGGTGATGAGTCTGTAGCATGTAGTTGTGATTCTAGATAGTAGGCGAGCCAAATTTAGTTCATGGTGATTGGTTGAAACCTGGTGCAATACTAATTGATCTTGGCTTAAATGCAGTAGAGGTATGACACCTTCTAGCTGCCTTTTTCAAAAAAAAATTGTAAGTAAAATATGGTTAATATATAGCAAATTAAGTTGGTATTGGCATGGTGTGTTGGTTTATAGGTGGCATTGTTGTTCTTTCCACAAAGGTTCAAACCCCGTTCGGGTGGTATTCTTGAATGGTTGTATCCGGTTCATCGCTTCGGTCAAAAGCGTTTACCCCTTGAATTAAAAAAATATATATATAGAAAATTAAAACTATTCCTTCTACTTTTGTATGATCCTAGTGCTAAAAGAGAATACCAATTCGTTGGTCATGTTTCCTATGAAGAGGATTCAAGAATAACTTCATCAATTAATCCTCTACCTTGTGGTCTTGGTCTAATGAATATTGCAATGCTTTTGTCCACTACTCTACAATCAAAAAAATGAGCAGATGGGTTCAATTGAGATTTTTGATGTTTGATCTAGGCCTTTTGCAATACACAACAAATACAAACAAAACTATTCTAAAAATTTATATAGAACTTCACCCAAGCTCATACTTTGTTATATTATAACATTCATAACTTAAACCTTTTATACACAATGTCAAGCTAACTATAAATTGTATAGAGTTTAGATTTGTTATATCTCTCATATATCAATAACATAGGTAAAATTTTGAAAAATATTTTAAATTATATAATTTCAAAAATTGAATGAATTTATAGGAGATTATTTTATTAAAGTGATAGAATCTAATCCCAATACTAACATTAATTATAGTAAGTCTAACCATAACCCAAACCCTAAACCAACACTAATTAATCTCCAAACCTAACTTCTAATTTTATATCAACGCCAAAACATAACTATGATTCTAAAATCCAATATTAATGTCCTTACTGAACCATAACCCTAACACTAACCCTAAGTTAACATATGAACCTTTAATATTTACCTCACCCCAACCCTAACTCTAATAGAATCCTATACCTAATTTTAATTAAATTTCAACCCTATTTGAAGTCCTTTAAACTTAATTGGAACCCTATGTTTCTAGGTTAGGGTTCAATTAAGGTTAGGGTTGAATTACACGCTGATTAGGATCAAAATTCAAATAGGATTATGGTTGGAGTTTAATTAAGGTTGCTATTCACTTAGGGTTAAGGTTCAATTAGTATTCAATTTGGGTTGGGGATCAATTAGGGTTATAATTCAACAAGGGTTTAATTAAGGTCAGGGTTAAGGTTAGTCTTAAATTAGGGCTAGGATTGCAGTTAGGGTTCAATTAAGGTAAGGGTTATTGTCTATTTTAGGGTTAGGGTTCAATTAGAGTTCTCTAGGTTTTGATACAATTATGTTAGAGTTAGTTATAATATGAGTTCAACTGTGCTAGGTCTAAGGCTTCAATTAGTCGAAGTTAGGGTTGCAATAATAAAATTTTCCATAATGATATGGAAAGGCATTCAATTGGATTCATATACAAATGCATAAATAAGAATTGGTAATTAAGAATTCTCTAGAACTAAAGTTATAACAACAAATACAATCCTTAGCTTAATCATTTGTTCTTGTTAGGGTTGGGATAATAATTTAATGGGTCCAATTGAGACTTAGGAAATAAAACCCTACAGAGGAAATAAAGCATTAAAATCAAAGTTGGGTTTTAATTTTAATCTGGTGACATAAGCCTAAGCCATTAACTGCAGTGGTCATTTCACCGATGGCTTAGCCAAAGCCTTTCATTAAATACTAAATATACAATGTGTAGGTTTTCTAGATTTGAAGATATGGGAGAAGATCTCGATTGTACCCAGCGAACTCGCAGACCTAAGGTGTCGCCCTGTTATTTGGCATGAGGTTAGCAAAAGGTAGATGTATGTCCCAATCTCCACTATTGAGCTCATAACCCATGGTTTTAGATTGACAATGAAGATCAAAAGCTAATGTAAATCTCTGTTGTTCCCTACTAGCTAGCAAGAGGAAGATGAAGGTTGGTGAAGCATTAATGAATATTCCTTGCTTGTGTAGACACGTCGATCTCAATCTGTGTGAAGATGTTGTTGTTGGCAATCATGAAGGGTGATCTTTGGATTTTCATGTAGCTCTAGTTAAATGGTGACAATACATATGCTGCCAAATTGCCATGTTTGCACATGCATTTTTACTAAGCATTGATGAAGGTTGCCATTACCTCATACAATAAATAGAGGAGGAATTTACTACTAATAGTGTCATTCTTGTAGCAGTTAGAGCACTTTGTGGGTTGAGTCTAATCAAGTTTGAGTTCTTTTCTGAGAAGAGAAAATGAGCAAGTCAGTAAGGAGGTCTATTCGTTTGAGCTCACAAAAGCTCAGTCTTGCTATTCAGGAAGGTACTTTGGTTGACAAGCCCAAGCTTGTGCCCACTAGATGTAGTAGAAGGTTACAATTCTAGGACGTTGTTGCTCAACTGGTAGATGACAAAGGCAAGCAGTCAGCAGTGTGCTCCATTACTAGTGTTGGTAGGAAAATAAGGTATGGTCGGCATGGCTCCTCTGGATTCCAACACTCACCCATTGACCTTATGAGCAACACTTCTGATGATGTAACCAAGACCGACTCAGACTACTGTTGGTATTTACCTCTCTTCAATCATGGTCTATTCTCTGATGACGAAGAGATAGCTATGGTGCCATTGGTTGTTAAAACCCCAAGAGGACCAACTCGAACCATATTGGGCAAGGACAAGAAAGAAGACGAGGCTGAGAGTCTACCCTATTGGGCAACAACTAGAAGCAGGCATGCATACCAAGGTTAGAGTGTTGGTAAGGGAATGGTGGTAGGTAAATAAGAAGTTGTTGTGGTGCCTTCGTGGCAATTTGGTTTCTTGGCATTTTTGCATGGATAGTGACAAGGGGATTTTGATGACAATTTGTGTTCCCTTTTCTTTTAGGTTTCCCCTGTTTGTGCACTAGGATTTTGATGACAATTTTTGTTCCCTTTTCTTTTAGCTTTCCCTAGTTTGTGCGCTACTATGTTTTGCAGATTCAACATGTGGGAAGTTTTGAAATGAAATTCAAATGCAATGGAGATTTTGTTCAAATTAAAACTCCAAGCGGACTGACTCGAACCGTATTGGGCAAGGACAAGAAAGAAGATGAGGCTAATATTCTACCGTATTGGGTAACAACTAGAAGTGGGTGTGTATACCAGGGTCTGAGTGTTGGTAAGGGTAGGGTGGCAGGTAAATAAGAAGTTGTTGTGGTGCCTTCGTGGAAATTTGGTTGCCTATTTTTTTTGTGGATAGCGACAAGGGGATTTTGATGACAATTTGTGTTCCCCTATTCTTTTACGCTACCCTAGTCCATGCACTATAAATTTTTTGCAGATTCAATGTGTGGGAAGTTTTAAATGAAATTCAAATGTAATGGAGATTTTGTTCAAATGAGAATTTGTGGTGAAATTACATTTGAGCCCTCGGTGCTGTTCCCTTTGTCATATAAAAGGGAATTCAAGGCTCATTTTGTAGGGAGAGAACTGATGAAAGCTCTAGCTAGGTTTTGAGTTGA
This sequence comes from Sequoia sempervirens, assembly GCA_007258455.2. Taxonomy (NCBI): domain Eukaryota; kingdom Viridiplantae; phylum Streptophyta; class Pinopsida; order Cupressales; family Cupressaceae; genus Sequoia; species Sequoia sempervirens. The sequence continues at coordinate 6,212 of VDFB02201317.1, read as the reverse complement.
ATATATGGGTAGAAAGATATCTATCCTCCTCGATAAGGAAGATATATGTGGGTGTTATCAATGCTAAAACCCCAAGCAAAACATAATAGAATAGATAGCCTCATTTTGAGTTTTGATGAATATATGCAAATTATCTTAAATTGTATGATATAAGCATGAATAAACGTGATAATTCTAATATTATATTTTCTCCTTATGTGGATTTGAGAATTTTTGAAATGAAATGTTAATGAAGGTTATTCTTCTTGAGAATTTGTTCAATTGTGTACCTGCTTTTGCTTTGATTTACAGGTACTAATTAAATGCTTAAATGGATTGCTAAGTTGGTAATTATTAACAAAGGATTTGATAAGTAGTAATATATCGCATGCTTGAGCTCCACAATGCAAGGTATTATATGAGGGCCGGCTAATCATTACTAATTCTAAGGGTACACTCCCTTAGATGTCCGGCACCATGTGGGGCCCTCTTAACCCAACCTCTCTCTCATTTTTGTAGCATTTCTTTAACCACACCATTTCAAATCTATGTTTCCGTAGTACTCCACCGTTGCAGTTTACATTTGCCATTCTCGTTCCCATTCTCCTTCCATAGCTGTTCGCGTTTTCCATTTCCACTTTACACATTTGCTCGGTTATTGGATTGGGGGATTTATTCTTAATCCCACATTCATTTCATTACATGAATTGTGGTGAGTGTTCCTTTTATATTACAAAGTATCGGTTCATTTTCTTTGTTAGGAAATAGAAAAGATTTATATTTCTTATAACTTTAATAATAACTTTTTTTTTAAAGATTATATCTTATTTATAATATTTATTAATGTTAATTATATTTAATTGTTTATTTTAATGAAAAAATGTTTATTATGTTTTATTTAAAAATAATATTATTTTTATATTAGATGATTGATATTTAAATTAAATGAATTAAATGTGATGTTTTTTGAGATGTAGATGTTGATTATTTGAAGTGTTAAAAGAGGTTTTCGACTTGATTTTATAAATGCTTTTAAATATGTGAATTAAGTGTTCTTTTCTTTGGTTCAAATATGTGTACAAAATAAAACTAGTCTACAAGCTTCAATCTATAATTCCAATAATCAACTAGTAAAAAATTAATTTTTGAAATTGATTTTTATGTTTTAACATTTACACTTTATTATGGATTGACAATGTTTACAAACATCATTTTGTTTTAAAGAAAAGGCGGTAAGCCTATATATTTATATATTAATATAATAAGAGTGAATATACATAGTATTACAAAATCTACTAAATTGTGAGGCTTGTGTTATCTTCATTTAGATCCCTAGATGGTCAATAAATGTCTCAAAGTATTGCTTTGGTTCATATCCATGTCTAAGAAACTGAACTAGTGTGCAAATATAAATCTATACCATAAGAATCAACTAGCAAATAATTGATGTTTAGAATTTAGTTGTGTTGATCTTCTAATATTTGAACCTCAATATAGATAGAAAGTGCTTAGTAACATTTTTAGGGAATGTGCTAAATTGTGAGGATTATGTTCTCCTCAATTAGAGCCCTAACTAAACCAATTCCTAACACATAGGAATAATGTGATTAGGAGACATGATGCTGGGTGATCCCATAATAGTGGTTTTACAATTTTTGGCCAAACTGACACCTAAATTATTATTTTAACTAAATCTTCACATTTGGGCACCTATAGCGCCTAAACTGTGAGGAATATGATGATGCTGTAAACTAGAGTCTCATCAAATTTTGTCTATAGATTCTAAAAATATTTTTTTCAAAATTTTTGGACTCAAATTGCACTTCTTTTTGCATCTCCCATGAAAATTAATTTTTTTCAGAAAACAACATTTTTAAAAAAAAAGTGACGCACACTGTATAACGCATAACTTTTTTACCATGAAGGATAAAAATCTAATTCTTTCAAATTTAGATTTGTAACTTTGATATCTAGTGCTTCCACTTGGTTAGATAGTTTTTTATTAAATATTTTTCCTTAATCAAGTTTCAAAGTCAAACGAATTACAATTCAGACACAACACGGCCGTATAACGTGTAACCTTTTTTGTATATGTCAAAATTTAAATTTTTTTTTTTTGTTGGATCAAGGACTTCAATATCTGGTGCACTCATATTTTTCATTTTTTATAAATTTCTTATTTTTCCACATGTGCTGAACAAAGAAATTCATTTCGATGGAAAACCTATAAGCCAATAAAACTTAAAACAAATATATAAATAAAACCAAACATATTGGGTACCATATTCATCGATAGCTTGTTTGGAGGAATACCATAATCATTTGAAACAAATTCCTAAGTCTAAATTCATTTGATCCCCAAAATTCAAAATCAAAAAGTGATTTTTATCGATTTTGAGGAAGTAAAGGAGACGATTTATAGGCATGTTTTAAACTAGCTGCAGGTTCTATCCAAGGGAGTTTGATCTAAAGGGGTGTATTCGATCAAACCTCTCTTCAATTGAATCCTTAAATGGATATTTTGGGAAGGCTTAAACGGCCATATTTCTTAAAAAATATGTGATTTCAGCTAAAATTGCTCCTCTCAGAATTGTAAACCTCTGCTATGACAAAGACTGATATATGTTATGAGAAAATTTTATTACATTTCTCTCAATGAAAATGTTCTTTTGATAAATCCTCATTGTCTTAATAATCTTTGATCATTTTAAATGCTTAAATGATTTTTTTAAAGTAAAATACAACATGAAAATCAAGATAAACATGCATTAGGTAAGCTCACAATGATTAGTGGGAGGGTGCTGTCAAGATTTAAATTGAATTTAAATTTTAAATGTGTAGGGTTGATAATTACTACGTCAAGTTTGAACTAGTAGATCTTATGCAAGGTAGGGTAATGTCATGAGATTAATTCACACAAGAATATCCCACTTGTAGACTTGTTATTGAGCAAAGGATAATCTATTCAAAGTTTACCAAAAATAGTAATGAAAAAGGGCATGCATATATATATTTTCTCTAAGATTGATGTGCATGTGAACTATTATGGTGTATGTTAAAGTAAACAAGATATCAATGAGGAAACTATTTAAGTAATTTTAAATACTAAAAGATATAGATTTACTTAAAATATATATAGTTTACAATTATATTCTCCTTCCAATAGTAACTCCACCAAAATCATACAAAATTAAAAAAATATGTAATGAATAACATATACTAAACATTTAAAATAAATATGAGAATTTTTTGTTTAGTTGTGTATTTGTATCAATTTATATATATATATATATATATATATATATATATATATATATATTATTACTAAATTCTAGATAGATTCTTATTTTCTCACTATTTGTAGATCATTATTTAGTCCCTTTTTTTTTTCCTCAATTTCCTTATATAATATTACAGCTCTTTCAATGCAAAAGAGTCCATATCTAATCACTTGCTCAACCTAGATTTCATAGGCTTTTCCAAATGACTTATATTTGTTAAACCTTTCAATCACACAATTATCAATACATAATATCTCTAAATCATCAAAAACCAAAGGTCCATCTAATGCATGTGTTAAAATATTTAAATTATTTTTAATATAAGAAGTTAATATTTGCTAAAAAAATTAATTGATAGGATCTTGCTAAAAAAAAAAAAATTCCCTTCATGCACACCTGAAAAATAGGGATTCCAATGTTACCAACTCAAGGTCCCTGTCTCCAGGTTGTGCAGAAAAGAGCCTTTGATGGAAGGGAGATCAAAGAATTTGTTTCAATAAGATTTTATTCCATGTGAATTCACTGAATAAACTTGAATGAGGGAAAGCTGCTAGATTCAAGCATAATTCCTATAATAATGGTGTAACTAAGAAGATCTCATAGCTTAAGTGCTAGGGCCAAAATAACACAAAAATGGAGACAAAGGATTTGATTTCTTCTTTAATTATACAAAAGGAGCAAAATGCTAGGGAAGAAACTGACCAATCTAGGTGAATAATCATATAAACGGCTCCTCTTGCTATGTTCTAATCAAATCTTCTATTAAAATATTTTCTTGTTGAAGATAGCAATGTGGACTATAAAAGATCCCAAGATCATTGTGCAATGTCATCCCTCAGGAAAATAAAAAGAGGAACATGTAAATGATTGGCCTATACTAGAGATACCCCTAAGGATGAGATTTCAAAGGATATTAGAAACATATGTAAAGGATAAAATTCCCAAGTATAGATGGGCTTGCTACAATTTTATAAAAAAAAGTTAACTAGATTAGGGTTGGGGCTAAGGTTCAATCAGGATAAGAATTAGTGTTAGGGTTGGGGTTAAGGTTCAATTAGGATAAGAATTAGTGTTAGGGTTAGGATTAGAGTTCAACTATAGTTCAAAGTTAGGGTTATGGTACAATTAGGACTACTGCTCAATAAGTGTTCCCTTAGGGTTATGATTAGAGTTATGAATCTACAATTAGGGTTCAATTAGGGTTATGATTAGAGTTATGAATCTACAATTAGGTTTCAATTAATGTTCACTTAGGTTTCTTTCTTGGGAGAAGTTTATTGTATGGTACATGTGTATTTTATAAAATTAATATGTCAAGAATTAGTTGTAGATAATACTACATGTGATTTTTCATATGGTATTAAACTGTAGATTAAAATTGATAATAGATTTCCTTCCTTCTTTTGCATTGTGTTTTCACTCATAATATATGGCCTTCAAACTTATTCATATTTTGAGCTTTTCAAAACTAGACAACATGACATCCAAAGAATAAATTTGTTTATGCATTTTTTCCAAGCACAAATCCTTAGAATTTTAATGTGTTACTTAGGTTAATTGTTTATTGCAATAAATAAATACACACTCAATATATATACTGTATGGATTTGAGGGAAAAATATTAAAAATATTTTATATATATAGAAAAATTTAAATGCAAGGGATTCAAGTACATACCTTTCTTTGTTAATGCTTGATGAAGTGCCAAATTTGATGACATGATATAAAAAACTACACTATCTTTGCTCTATGTGGCACTTGAAATTTCGTACAAAACTATAACTAACTCTACGTCAAATTTGTGACTTTGGACCTATTTTGCATCAATAAATATGAGCTTTCACACATGCCTCCTAATCTATAGATTACAATATGCAGTTTCTAAATGCTCAAAATAGTTGGGAGTAGTGTTGAGATTGGTGGATCTTTGGGAAGGTCCAATGCTTCATCTTTGTATCTCTCCCTATAGATAGAGGTAGAGATGAATATAGAATGAGAGAGGCAAAGGGATAAAAATAGATAGAGATATAGAGAGAGATAGATGGAGAAATAAATATATAGAGAGATAGGGAGATAGAGGGGATATATATATATATAGAGATATATATATATATGGAAAGATAGCTCCATATAAGGAGATAGAGGGAGAGAGAGAGAGATAAGTAGAGAAAGATATTAATATTTAATTTTGAAAATATGTACTTTTAAACCATTTTCCTATATATTTAGTATTAATATTTTACATCTTTAACAATTCAATATATAATACAAATAAAATATAGTTAATAATTTAATTAACTAGCATACCTATATTAATTAATAATATATGTAAAACATGCTGAGAGTTATCTTTATCAAGATGCCTATTGACTTGAAAAAATGCTTACATTTTCATGAATATGAATTTAGAAAGAAATCAATTTGATTTGATTATTGTTTGTGTCATTGTTTATCTCAATTCCCATATATAAGGGTACACATTGAAATTTGAAATCATACCAACTTGTCTATAACAAAAATCAACCAAGAACAATAAATTTAAAAGCAAAAATGTTCATCAATCATTAGATTTAGTATTTATAGCATCAAAGAAGTATATCATGAGAAAATGGCATTAACTAACTTAGATATATCTATTGAAAAGGACCTTTTGTATAATGTGTGAAAACATAACATCATCTTGTTTTTCATGCTTCAAAATGTTCAATTCTTTTGTTGTTACACCCATAATTTCTTCTGCCACTTCTTCAAAAGTTGTAATCCAAGTGAATGAAGTATGGTCTTCCACTTTGCATTGAAGTATATATTTATAATCACATGTATGGAAAGTTTTATCACATCTTCCACATACCATTGACCATTTTCATTAGTGTTTACCTTCTTTTTGCAGTGCCTGTCTCCAATTTTCAAGGGGCATGTTGTATAACAAAAATTTTCTACCTTCATGAAAGA
>VDFB02201316.1:0-23376 GCA_007258455.2 Sequoia sempervirens | reverse complement strand
ATTGGAAAGGTGAGTTCATAGCCTTGTGATGCAAACTTTAGCCTCGATTTGAAGCATACTAAATGAGGAAGGGTTGATCAAGTTTTAATGTAAAATAATGATGATGGAAGGATTTCTAGGGTATATGGAAGAGCAGGAAAATATGCCTTTGTACAATATAAGACATTTGTTTAGATTTTGTCATAAATCCACATCCTTTTCCTTCAAGACAACTTTAAATGTAAACCATAAACCATTGTAACCACTAACTTTAAATGTAATATACACATTTAATTGAGGCATATATTAAGGAATATACACATTTGCATGTATAAATTTCTCATATTTTTTGTATATCAAAATATACACTAAGTCAATAACAAATATTACAATAGTGATGGAAGAACATCTTGAAAATAATCTCATTTATCAATACTTGTAGCAATAGATGTAGGGAAATAATCCTCCCATTTGTAGCCTAGATCATGAAATATATTGTACAAGAAGAAACCAAAGGAGCTGCTGCCCATTTTCTTTTCTCCAATCCACCTTAGGTGGCCTAGTTATTTGCAGTCCAAAATGCTTCAAAACATGTACATCCCCTACTCCCTTGGAAACACATGGGTAGTAGCCTCTCCGAGGTTGTGTAATCTCACTAGAATTTGGTCCACAAAAAACCTACAAAAGCCTAACAATTTCAGACATGGACTCATTAAAATCATTAAAAGACCAATAACTAAATAATGTTAGACATACACCTTCTGACCAGATCTATTATCACCTTCATGCATTCTATAAGTAGATTGATTGAAGGTCCTACAATGGTGATGTGGACCATCTTTCACTAATTTCTCATCTCTAGATGATCCTACATATAAATTTCAAATATATATAAACATAATTAACATAAAACATGTAGCACATAAGAATTCAAGAAATCTACGAATGGAAAAGAAAGAGAATATTGAAAACTAGTTTATGCACCAGCAACCGATGTTTCTCATACCATTGAACACTTGCACCAACAATTGATGTTCTTTTCTTAAGTTAACAATCTTAAGTATAGCCTATAGTCACAAATTCATCAATGATAGTCCTAAATGAATATGACATCAAACACCAATAGAGAATACAAACTTAAAGGTAGTAAATAGAGAGCATCATATAATTATCATTTTTCAAATTAATATTAATGCAATTTTGCAAACCCTTCTACAATCAAACTTAAACACTTGAAAGAAAGCATTGATCAATAACATGACTTTACAAATTCAATGTGCATACTTACAAATCAATCTAGGGAACCATCCAGGTCTTCTCTACTCTTTATTGTGTCAAGTATTGCCACATGGTTAGACTCACACACTTTCCACAAGTTCTTCTTCATAGGTCTACCATTATATTTGATCAAATGAATGTTGGTTGCAACAACAAGGTTCAAATAGTGAAGAATATTTTGATGCATGTCAAAGTCCTCAAACAATCAAACTACAACATTCTTAACTGGGTACCTTCTAAGCCATGTTCTAATAACAACCACCAAACCTATAGGATATTTTATGTTTTCTCAATCTATAACTGGGGCCTCCAATTTCTTTTTGGACTTGATACAATGACACAAGTAATAATCTGTATCCTCTTCATTGTCTTAATCTACAAGCACTGCATAAACATGCCCTACATTGATATTTTCATCATGTTAGATGTATTTAATGAACATCAAAATAAAACTTGAAAGTAAAATATATTACCTCATTATAGTAGGTCTGATACATGATCAAAGTCAACAAATGATTGCATCTCTATGATTTGTAGAGCTATTAGGAGCTAATAAGTGTCAAGTGGGGTTAGACTTCTTACAGATCATCCATCAACCCACTATGTTGACTTGTAATCATTCCATGCTTGAAGTGTACATGCAAAACAAAAGCATGCCATCTTCTGTGTATGGATAGTCCATGTACCTGCATTGAAGCTTCTAAAAGAGTGTAGCTCACTCGATTCTGTTAGTGTACAACAATCCTCATATTTTTCAATGTTAGTATCATCTACTAAATGAAAAAATCTATGAACTAAAGAATTACCTTCACTACCTGGACCCATTGCATGATTGCACCTGTGATACCTTGATGTCTATCCTACTCTAAATGTGCAAACTAACTAAGAATATGAATGAAAAACTATCAAGGACACCTCAAGATTAGCCAAAAGAGAGATAGAATAAGAAAGGAAATGGATAAACAAAATAGAAACAATATCACCTTCCTTGCTGTTGATTTCTCCTTGATTGGCCCTTGATTGGAATGGATTGAGTGACTAAGATGCAAGATTCTATATGCAAGATGATTAACAAAGATGGTTGAATGATTGAAAAGGTTTGAGGATTCAAATGGACAGCATGTAGTTATCAAAATGCAAGGTGTTGAGAAGGCAAATTGGTAGCATAAGGTTGCTCCAAAATGAAAGTGTTGGAAATGCCCTTAAGGAGGGGTATTTATAGAAGAATTTGAATTCTCTAGAGAATTCAACGGTCAAGATTAATCCAACAAGGCCAAGATGAAGGGCTATGGTGGGTTGAGAACCCACAAGCCCTCACATCTTGACATGTGGAGGGTGAAGTGGACAAGAGGATATGAGGTGGAGATGAGGTGTCAAGAGGGTACATGAGGTGGAAAAATGACATGCACCTTGGGGAGTGAGGAGATTTCCACAAAAAGGGATTTCTTGTCCCCAAGTGGGAGTGAAAGGGACATTTGAGGAATTTTAGAATTCCTCAAAAATCTACATGGGATAAGGAAAGGTGGTTGGGGATATAAATGTGAATTAAAAATTCACATTCATAGGATGGTCTAGAGGATAAAAGGTGGGCTCCAAAAAGGTGGGACTTGGTCACATGTGGAGATTGTGACAAGTCCAAGGTTGGTCACATGTGGAGATTGTGACAAGTCCAAGGTTCTAGAAGCCTTGAAGGATGGAATGTGAATTAAAAATTCACATATAAAGGAGGGGAATCTAGGACAAATAAAAAGGAATTAAAAATTCCCTTGAGAATGATTAGGCTTAATTAATCAGTAATTAGAGGATAATTAGGGGCTAATTAGGATTAAAAGCCAACTTGCAAAAGTTGGAGGATGTGATACATCCTAATCAAGGATTAGGCATGTGCACATCCTTAATGAAGAGATTAGGAAATTGATTAGGATTAGATGAAAATGACATGTGAGGAATTAAATAAATGTAATATTTATTTAATTTATTTGATGAAAAGAGGATTAAGGAGGGTAAGGCATTTAATTATTAATTAAATACCTTAGGGATTTGGCAGAATTAAAGATATTAATTAAATAATAGTAATATTAATTTCTAATTAACTCGGATAAGAGGATGTTTAGATGAGTGCGATAAATTTGATAAATTATGTCCAAATTTGATGTCTACATTTTGCCCCTCTTGAGATGCAGGTGTTACTTGGCAGCATCATTTCAAAAGAATACAAAATATAGAACCTAGAAGAAGATGGTTGGATTGAAGATGCCCTAGTCATCCAAAGGTGACTAGAAAAGAAAATGATGAAAAATTAGATGAAGGATGCCCTCGAGAGGACATAGGGTTGAAGAGAACACGTGTGTGCTCTCAAAATAGATGATGTGATGCAAGGGGAGATGAGGAAGATGATGCATGGTGATGGGGAAGAGTAAGTGATATGGAAATGGATGAAGCACAAATGGATTTGAGGACAAAAGGTGATGTTGCCCCAGTCAAGGTACAAGCCAAAATGGGTTGATGATGGATGGAGGGTTGTCAATGAGGGAATTAAAGATCCCAAAACAACATGAGGATAGGGAAGGATACATCCCACTAAGTGGTATTGATGAGGGAAGGATACATCCCAAAACACCACTAAAGGATAGGGAAGAACACCTCCCGATGATGATGATGATGAAAGTGTTGTTGATGAGGGAAGGATACATCCCAAAACAACACCAAAGGGATAGGGAAGAATACCTCCTGATGATGATGATGAAAGTGTTGTTGATGAGGGAAGGATACATCCCAAACAACACCAAAGGGATAGGGAAGGATACTAATGGATGATCAAGGCTGGTAACAAGACTGAGGATATGATTAGATGATTCAGGCTAAGTGGAATGGAGGGAGATTGAAAAAAGATAAGGATGAAGGATGAATGGATGGGGGGATACATGCAAGACGATAGAATGGAAAATGAGATGCAATCCTAATGCAATTTTCCATTTTTGGAGCATGAATTTTTGCTATAGCATAAGACACCAAGTGCCAGGGTATGTGGAACCAAGGCGTAATAGTGTCTAATGCATGAAATAAACACCACAGACAAGAAGGCTATCCCAACACCCCAAAGTCACAAAGACCTTGGTTGGGCCAGGTATTGAGATAACCACAAGCACAAAAGGATGCCCCAGCATAACACAAGATCTCAGGGATCTTAGTGGGTACTATGTGGGACAGCCAAGAAGACACAAATAGACATAAAAAGATCAAGATATGCCCCTATGTTGACCAATCAAAACACACCATAATATGATGGATTATGGCGGTCTTGACAAGTGATGATAGGGAGCTCAAATGATAAACAAAATCCAAAAGTATCAAAATATCACAATCAATTTCAAACATCCATTGCCATAGGATCAAGGGGATGGATGGGATTGATGAGGTCTGTTAGGAAGGATGCATCCTGTTGAGACCAAAGATGATGGATACGAAACTAAAAGATCATTATGACACGGGATGCACAAAAATCGATTGGATCTCCTGATATAAGTGGGTCTCATTTGTTAAGAACTAGCTAGATAAAGGCATAGCTTTATGACACGACACAAGGAAGACAAGACATGAGACTAACACACCCTAAAGACCTAGGGGCTCGGGGGCCGATCAAAGATTGCCTTTCCTATGTGAAAGCGCAGAGCCCTCGTAGTTCAGTGAAAGGTGGATGACTGACCAATATGAAGACCTTGATGGATGGTAAAGATAGGATAGACAAAAGGAGAAAGATCGATGATAGACGATAGAAGAGCAAAGTGGATAATGAAGATCGATGATGGAACCCCGGGGGCGGATCAAATGATCGACCTTGCCTATGTGAAAACGTAGGGGCAACGTAGTTCAACAAAACCAAAGGGAAACAATGGATAAAGGATGATAAGATGATGATAGGATAAGTGGATAAAAAGATGGGACCGATATGACAAAATATGATAGACCTGTTGGATTGGATAGGATGATGATGATCACATAAAGCTCAGGGATGGGATAGTTATCCAAAGCAGTAAAATGACTTGGGATGATGATATGATAGATAGATGAGTGATGAAAAGTGATAGGGGATTGGAAAGATGTGCAAGAGAAGCAGGGGTGATGACGATGAGATAAATGGCGTTGGGTTGCATGGGGGGGAGGCCTATAGCCAGATACCAATGACAAGGGATTGTGAGATGGGATGAGATGGGATGAGGATAAAGAGGAAAGAATGGATAGAGATATAGGGATGGGGATGGGAGGGATTGTTTGGATGGATAGGAATATAAGGATTGGGAGACGAAAGGGATGCTAGGATAGATGGAGAGATGGAAGGGATGCTAGGGTAGATGGGGAGATGGAAGGGATGCTATGATAGATGGATAGGATTGGGAGATGAAAGGGATGCTAGGATAGAGGGATACGAAGACAAGGATGGGCAGATGGAAGGGATGATGTTATGATAGATGATTTCTCCAAGGACTATGTCATAAAGGAAGCAGATGCCCCCACTCTAGATATGTTATATATGATGAGGCATGAGGGCCGTAAGATGAGTGGATGATAAGATAAAGGAGATAACTGAAGGAGGACATGATGGGTGACCAAGGAATATGATAGAGCATGGATGAAGGGAATGTATACCAATAGGTGTCCAAAGCATGCATAGATAGGTGCCCCAATTTTGATCAAGATCACAAGAAGGATGGAGGGAATGAGAGATAAATGGGATATGATGGTAGGATGCAGAAAATAGGAGGGATGGAGGGATTTATGAAGAGGACGGATAATAGGAAGATGGGTGCATAGCTAGAAGCATAGCGGATGGAGGGAATGCATGTCAGGAAGTTGCCCCTAAGTGCAGATGGGGATTTATGCATGATGCCTGTTTGCCAGGTTTTCATCATGGTACTTATCCAAAGTGCTTGTTTGCCAAGTTTTCACCATTGGATGGATTATTTCTTTTTTTTCTTTTTTTTTTTGGATTTTTGAATTTTTGGAGTTTTGTGGATAGCAAGGGGATGAAAATGGGTAAGGATAGGGATGTTGATAAGAGGATTTAGAAGACAAGCGATAAGGATATGGATGAAGGAATCAAGCATCAAGTTCCATACTAGGTAGTAAGAGCCCATGTTCAAACCGACTATTGGATGTTGGTACAACCTTATGCAAGAGGATGAATTAGGGGGATTTGAGAGGGAGATACATGGGATAATGGATGGGATGCTGCGAAGGGTATGGATGGAATGATGGGGTGGATATATGATGGGGAGATGCGTTCAGGACCAACATTGGCACATGTGGTGGTGGATGTGGAAAAATAAGAGGATTAAGGGATGGAGAATGTGGGAATAATGGAGGAGATGGAATGGTGAATTTCGGGACATAGGGACCCAAGACAGATGTAGGAGATGAAAGGGGTGTATGATTAGCTTGTGGATTAGCGACTTTGGATGTTCTTACTGATTTTTCATGTGATGGCATTGCATCTTTTTTCTTTGGGATCCACATGGTTTTGATCTTTGCTTTGGTGGGCCTTTGTGGCCTATAGATTTTATTTAGATTTAGATTTTTCTTCTCTTCACCATGTATTTTAGAGGGGACATGGGGAGCCGTAAATTCATGTGGATGTTTAGATTTATGCATTTTTCCTTTAACAACTAAAGTGCTTTTAGTAGCAATGGGATGGAGTGTGAATGGATGGATGATGTGGAGGACACATGAATGGAGGGATGGAGGTAGGATTTTTAGGATGATATGTGGATGGATGATGTACAGGTACGTGCCTTTGTTGATCTTGATTAGGGAACATGAGAGTGGGATAGTTATGATGGGCGACATGGATAGGTGATGGATGGATGAAAGGATGGATAGGATGAGATGGAGGAGGTGATTTTGGGATATAAGGGCCCAAAATAGACTTAGGACTTGGAGGATATGGGATGGGGGATGAGGGGACATAAGGACCCAATATGGATGGAGCGGATGAAGGAGGAAGATGGACAGTTGTTTTGAGGTGATATGATAGAGGAGGAGGGATGGTGACATATGATATGGTAGGGCGATGAGAAGAGCCGACATGTCTTTTGGAAAAGGCTTGTTGAGGACGTCTAGAGGTTGTACCAACATTTTTGGATTGTGAGTCATGAGTAGTACATCCAAGACCTTGTGAATACAAATGTTCTTTAGCTTGGATGGGCTCTATAATACCTTGCTCATGAAGACCTAAACCTTTTCCTTGATAGTTCATTCTCTTGAGTATTCGATCTAGGACAGGATTTTTGTTATTCTGGAAGAATGATGCGAGTTCATTATTAGGTGGAAGAGGAGGGTTGGTGTATATGTTTTGTTTTTCTTCTGCAAGGAGACCACCGTGGAGGAATGTGAGAGGACCAAGGGGATATGCAAGCGGTGTGGGGATAGCATTTTTAGGTGATGATGAGGGATCATGAGAAGGAGATGATGGGATAGCCATATCAGGAGAGGGAGTAGGGGCCATGATAGGATCGAGATTTATGGTAGTAGGCTCATGCGATGGAGATGGAGATGGAGATGGAGCAATGGAAGCTTGAATGACAAGGGGATCATGGGATGGAATGGATGGGGGATTGTGGTCTTGAGGTGGACTAGATGGGATGGTAGGATCTTGATCTAGAGAAGGGGATATGTTGGCATGCTTTGGATTAGACTCTTGGCATGACTCATCATGTGCGGAAGGCATGGTAATGGAGTCTTGTTGGGACTCTTCAAGTGGGGAAGATGGAGGGATGGAAGGTTCATGAGGTTCATTGGAATGGGTTTTGGTGCCACTAGGAGTGGGAGGAGTGGATTGGATTTGGGTGGATCTAGGAGTAGAGGGAGGGGATTGGAATTGGGCGTCTTCGATGGATTTGGTGGTTCTTGGAGTAGGAGATGGGGGTTCAATGGATTTAGTGGGTTCAATGGTTTCAATGGTTTGATCAGTGCTAGGGGTGGTAACATCAATAATAGGTGTGGTATGGAGAAGGGTCACATCACTAGTGACCGTGGATGATGGATCTAGATGGCATGGTTCCATGACTTCAAGATGTTGGGTTGGGGATGGCTTCTTTGTAATGAGTCCTTGGAGAACTTTTGAAATGAGAGACTTGCATATGGTTGGCTTGGCTGGAGTGGTAGAAATGGATGAGGGATTATGGAGTGGTGGACTAGGGTTAGATGGAGGAATGGGATTGAATGTAGGACTATGAGTAGATGGGGGATTAGGATTGGATGGAGGACTAGGAGTAGATGGAGGAATGGGATTGGATGGAGGACTAGGAGTAGATGAAGGATTAGGATTGGATGGAGGACTAGGAGTAGATGGATGAATGGGATTGGATGTGGAGGGACTAGGAGTAGATGGAGGACTAGGATGGGATGGATGAATGGGATGGATGGAGGACTAGGGAGTAGTGATGGAGGGACTAGGGATTGGATGGATGAAGAAGGTGGATATTGGAATGGTGGAATTAAGATAGGGATGGTGGTTGGACAAGAGGATATAGGTGGTGGACAAGAGGATGTGGAGTGGACACAGTGGTGAGATGGTGGATAGGGATGGATATGGATGGATATGTGTGGTGGAATGGATTAGTATAGGGAAGATGGGAAAGAGGACATGGGGACATGGATGGAAACATGGGATGGAAGGAGGGATGGATGATAAGAGGATGATGTAGATGAAGGACATGACAAATATGGGGATGAAGAAGATACTGGATATCCATTGTCAAAGGTGGCATAAGGAGCATGATTAGGCATGGATGAAGGCATAACAGGATAACTGGAAGGGGTGATTGGATTGTAGAAAGTGGGTGGAGAGATCTTACTAGTGACAATAGCATCAAGGGGATCTACGTCATATTCTTCTTGATCGACAAGACTTTCATTATCGTCATCCACGTAATTAAGGTTTCCATTGACTACTATTGATGGAGGATGAGGATTCATGATGGTGAAAGGATAAAGAGGATGGATAAAAGATTTTGGATGGGAACAGATTAAAACTCAAATCAGGATTTTGGTCAAGCTCAGATCAGGATTGGACAAAAGCTCAGATTAGGATGATTGGATGGGATTGCTTTTGATTTTGATGGGATTCGATAGACGGATGATTGGATCGGGTAGATGATTTGATGAATTTGATTAAAGTACTAGATCAGTTTGATAGGATAGGATCAAATGATTAGATGATGTTGATTGGATAATTATGATTAGATGAAGATGATTGTATGTATCTGATTAGAGGAATGGATTGGTTTGATTATATAGGAAAAAAAGATACCACTAGATAGAGCTCAAAAAATTGAGCAATTTTAGTTTTTGAACAAAGTTGATTCGACATACGGTTTGTAAATGACAGCCCCAGGAAGTTAGGGGCGTGTCCACACTACAATGCAGGGTGTGGCCGCCCTAGGATGGTCAATTTTTTGATAGGAGGAAATGGAAGGTACCACTAGATAGAGCTTGAAAAATTAAGCAACTTTGGTTTTTGAACGAAGTTGATTCATGTACGGTTTGTAAATGCAGCGGGAAGTTAGGGGGGCATAGTCAACATTCTCAGTAAAATCAGTAGATAGCTTTCTGCAGCAAATCGGGGTGTTTCAGCAATATCAAGGGCGTTTCTAGCAAAATCGGGGTGTTTCTAGTAGAATCAGGGGCGTTTCTAGCAAAATTAGGGGCATAGACAACTTTCTGCAGTAAATCAGGGGCGTTATTGCGTTTCTGCGCAGGGCGCCACCGTGTTTATACATAGGGCGCTACCGCGTTTCTACGCAAGGTGCCGACGTGTTTCTGCGTGGGGCACTACCGCATTTCTGCGGGGGGCGCTACCGCGTTTCAGTGAGGGTGCTACCGCCTTTCTGCGTGGGACACTACCGTGTTTCTGCGTAGGGCGCTACCGCATTTCTGCAGGGGCGCTACCGCCTTTCTGTGTAGGGCGCTACTATGTTTCTATGTAGGGCGCTACCGCATTTCTACGGGGGCGCTATCGCGTTTCTGCGTAGGGCGCTACCGCGTTTCTGCAGGGGCGCTGCTACGTTTCTGCGGGGATAAAACTTGGTTTTCGATGGCAAAGGCTATGGCAAGGACACAAAATGATGAAACAAGTCAAAAGTATCAAAATTTGACAGAATTTACACAAGAAAATACCTCAAGCAAGCACAATTCTATGATTAATAGTACGAGTATGGTAAGGCAAAATTTTAATCTAGGATGCACAAGGCTTCTAGGGAGTCCTCGATATACTCTCGATATGTGAGGCACAACCGTGAACACCAGTCTGTCACAAGCGTGAGTCGGGAACCCCAGCGAGATACTGAAAGGCTCGGACCAACTCTTCACGTCTATCTAGGTATCACTCGAGCTTCGACGCTCCGCCAATTACGATGCAACTGGATTGGGGTACAACTTTCATTCTCCCCTCTTTATATACCCCACCAGTACACGTTGTTGGAATCGTCCCTTGGGGTGATGAAATCCCCAAGTAGGTCCCACTAAAAAGGAAGACACTAACTGTTTCCAACTACTCCCCAGGCTCACACGAAGTGCAAGGAGAAAGTGAAAACAAATCAATGCCCCCTTGGGTAACACAAAAATAAGCAACCACAACAAACAGTGAGGTTTTAATCCCCCTAATTAGACTATGTTTGAAAACAGCAGAGATAATTTTTTGAAAGTTTAATTATATAGATGACCCTGCAAACAAATGTTAGTTGTCATCTTTTTCGTCTTTGGTCAAATTTCGCCATAATATGCTGCAAAACGTTAGCAAAAAACAGCAATATCCTTGCCACCACAATGTTAGAGAGTTATTACGTAAAAGCTGTAAAAAACTAGAACAAAAATGAAGCCAAAATGCCTATTTTACCTTCCGAACTATGCTATTTTGGGGCGCTGCCGCGCTTCTATGAAGGGCACTGCCGCACTTTTGTGAAGGGCGCTGCCACGATTCTGTGAAGGGCGCTACCGCAATTCTGTGAAGGGCGCTACACGGTTCTGTGAAGGGCACTGCCGTGGTTCTGTGAAGTGCGCTACCGCACTTCTGTGAAGGGCGCTGCCACGGTTCTGTGAAGGGCGCTACCGCACTTCTGTGAAGGGCCCTGCCGCGGTTCTGTGAAGGGCGTTACCGTATTTCTGTGAAGGGTGCTGCCGCGGTTCTGCGGGGGCGCTACCGCACTTCTGTGAGGGCGCTACTGCACTTCTGTAGGGGGCGCCACCGCGCTTCTGTGAGGGCGCCACCGCACTTCTGCGGGGGCGCCACCGCACTTCTGCTGGGGCGCTACTGTGATTCTGTGATACCTTGATGTCTATCCTACTCTAAATGTGCAAACTAACTAAGAATATGAATGACAAACTATCAAGGACACCTCAAGATTAGCCAAAAGAGAGATAGAATAAGAAAGGAAATGGATAAACAAAATAGAAACAATATCACCTTCCTTGTTGTTGATTTCTCCTTGATTGGCCCTTTATTGGAATGGATTGAGTGACTAAGATGCAAGATTCTATATGCAAGATGATTAACAAAGATGGTTGAATGATTGAAAAGGCTTGAGGATTGAAATGGACAGCATGTAGTTATCAAAATGCAAGGTGTTGAGAAGGCAAATTGGTAGCATAAGGTTGCTCTAAAATGAAAATGTTGGAAATGCCCTTGAGGAGGGGGTATTTATAGAAGAATTTGAATTCTCTAGAGAATTCAACGGTCAAGATTAATCCAACAAGGACAAGATGAAGGGCTATGGTGGGTTGAGAACCCACAAGCCCTCACATCTTGACATGTGGAGGGTGAAGTGGACAAGAGGATATGAGGTGGAGATGAGGTGTCAAGAGGGTACATGAGGTGGAAAAATGACATGCACCTTGGGGAGTGAGGAGATTTCTACAAAAAGGGATTTCTTGTCCCCAAGTGGGAGTGAAAGGGACATTTAAGGAATTTTAGAATTCCTCAAAAATCTACATGGGATAAGGAAAGGTGGTTGGGGATATAAATGTGAATTAAAAATTCACATTCATAGGATAGTCTAGAGGATAAAAGGTGGGCTCCAAAAGGTGGGACTTGGTCACATGTGGAGATTGTGACAAGTCCAAGGTTCTAGAAGCCTTGAAGGATGGAATGTGAATTAAAAATTCACATATAAAGAGGGGAATCTAGGAAGAATAAAAAGGAATTAAAAATTCCTTGGAGAATGATTAGGCTTAATTAATCAGAATTAGAGGATAATTAGGGGCTAATTAGGATTAAAAAGCCAACTTGCAAAAGTTGGAGGATGTGACACATCCTAATCAAGGATTAGGCATGTGCACATCCTTAATGAAGAGATTAGAAATTAATTAGGATTAGATGAAAATGACATGTGAGGAATTAAATAAATGTAATATTTATTTAATTTATTTGATGAAAAGAGGATTAAGGAGGGTAAGGTATTTAATTATTAATTAAATACCTTAGGGATTTAGCAGAATTAAAGATATTAATTAAATAATAGTAATATTACTTAATTAACTCGGATAAGAGAATGTTTAGATGAAAAGTGATAAATTTGGATAAATTAAGTGTCCAAATTTGGATGTCTACAGCACCACTTGACAATTGATCTTGTATTTGTCAATTTTACACTATCTCTACAGTACTTTAACTCTTCTCGTGCTAAGGCTCTTTTGATACATGCACCTACTCCATCATGCTCCCCATTTCCATGCCTGACCTATGAGAAGTTCCACCTATGGGAAACACCACTGATCCTATGCATCCTACTCAACCAATAATTTTTTTTGGAGTTCTTGAATTGTGATGTATAGTTATCTGACCATATTGTATGCTGGCTAAATGATATGCCCTTGATAACTAGATTAGCATAGAACATCTGAAAGAAACCTTGTACAAACTCTATAGAATGTGTGTGATCATCACTAATGTAAAAGTGATGCTCCCTCAATACTTTCCTATTATCCTATATATTATCATTTTCATGAATGAATGTTATATGCACAAATATAGCAACCTACATGGAGTTGGAGTACTGTGGTTGCACCTCGTTCTATGTATGTAGTGTGTAGTTCTCCATCAAGTCAACAACTGAAACAATGCTATGAAGTGGAAACATGTCCTTGCATAACTTGAACTATGAGTCCAACCATCAAGCTCTATGTGTATGCCTTGCATACTCATAGACCACTTGATCATGAAAAATTCCCATAAACTGATACACTGGGTTCTTATCACTAACCAATTCACACTTCTTTACTTCTTTCCCATCTTTTAGATTGTAGGCCACTATCTTGTATTTTCCAAATTCCTCAATTCTAACTCCAATTGTGTGTGTACTAGCCATGTGTTGGAAAATTGGAAAACGTTGCATAACACCACAATGATCACATGTTCCATCCAAACATGACTTCTTGTAAGAAAATTGACCATCCACTCTTTCACATAAAATGGAAGATAAGAATTCCCTTGAGGATTTAGGTGGAGGCCTTATGTTACATTCCTGCAAAATATTATTAGTATGCATATCTACACATATACATTGATAAACATCATAATGGTTAGAAAACTCAATATGTACTCTACAAAAACAAGTATTGCATGTGTGATTTATTTTGACATAAAAAGGCTTTAGCATTTCAAAATACCTTTGACAAATTTTAATTTCAGGAAACTTCCGTACAAAATGAGCAAAAAATTGGGTTTGAGTGGTATCCAAATAATGCTTTGGATTTGGATCACAGATTTTACTACTAATTCTCCTTCTTACAACATATGTTTGATTAGGAGAGGTATTTGTGTTATCCTTCCAATAATCTAGTATTAAAGATTTCAAGGTTTGAGCAATTCTTTTATCTTTTTGTGGCACTCTACCTAAGAATTCCCATAACTCATTGCTATTTGGATCCTCCACTCTTTCATGCCTTCCTTTGGCTCTCATTAGAGATGATCTACTTATTTTCAAAGACTTGTCTTTGTAAGGTTCACCTTGTTCCTTGTTTTACTACTTAACAGTGTTGTTTCCATCACATGTCATGTGGCACAACTATCCTTCATGTGTGAGGTAGAACCCACGCTCTTGTATGCACTCATCAAGTTCTTTACAATGAAATTTTCACTTGAGTCATTCAAAACTCTTAGCCCAAGAGCCTTCATGGTAGGCCTAAATTTGAGTTGCCTCATCACTTCAACAAATAGTTGGCATCTTCCACCCTCACTTAGCTTCTCAAAAAATAAACTCCATATCCTCTATGCATATCTTTGACATGAACATTTTGGAATATTATTAGGCATCTATTTGAACATATTGGAATCAATATCAATAAAATTTTAGGTTTTCTATGCGAAACTCTAGGAGTTCTCAAATGTAAATTTGTGTCCACATTAGGAATGTCAACAAAATTGGGGATAGATCGTGTACCTTCAATCAGACATGCAATTGATGACATACCTTGAGATTGACATGTAAATGATGTTGTACCTCCAACTTGAGATGTCATTTGTGGAGTGCCTTAAAATAGAGATTTGTTTACTTATGTACTTTCAAAACCCAATGTTGTTGATGGTGTGTCTTCAACTGTAGATGTGATTTTTGATGTACTTGAAAAACCACATGTTGTTGCTGGTGTGTCTTCAACTGGAGATGTGAATTGAACTTCACCTATGGCTGATGATGTTCCCCCAACTTTAGGATCCATATGTGTCCTTCCATAAAATTTGTTCATTCATGCCCTTTGTGCTGCCAATTAGACATCTCTTAGATTGCACAGGAATTTCTTGCTATATGGGCTGCAATTCCTTTGCTTCACGAGCTTGTATTTTTTATTCTCTTCTCCTTTCATTTTTAAATGCATGTTCTTCCAATGTTAGAGGCTTTGGTCATTTCCTCAGCATGATGTGGAATGTTACATGTTCACAAACACACATAGAACAAGAGTAAGTAATGCATTTTATGAAATATATTGATATCATGGACTATATTGCATTTTATAGAACACACCAAATAATTTTATGAAATAAGGAAGTGAGATATTTGGAAATATGCCTCCAAGATATGTGGTCTCATGGTGATGGACATCACCATGCGAGACCACATTTATTTGAGGCATTCTTTCAAACAACTCATTTCCTTTTTCTATGCAACCACATTTTTCGTACATGTCTACCAAAGCATCTTATCAAACATGTTTATGCTACAACATTTTTCATACATGTCTACCTCTAAGTGTTGAATAAGTAATGAGTAAAATAACAAACAAAACTTCTTAATAAGACATTATATCAAATATTTAACAATAATTAAACTAATTACAATGTAGGAAAACTCTTGAAAGCGTCTCAGGGTTAAAGCATAATAGTGGTTTACAATTATTTTGAGGAAGGAATTCTCATTTATTTTTGTTTTCACCATATCAATGGGTTCGAACGAACTTATAGGTTCGATCGAACACTATTATATATTCAACCGAACCTATAAGTTCGGTTGAACCCATTGTTCGACCGAACCACTCAACAACCCAATAAAATAAACATATTTTGTAGGGTTTAGTCGAACTTGGGTTCGACCGAACCCCTTGAATTAGGGCAAATAAAAAAAAACAAGTCACTATCACATGACTGTTTGTAAAGTGGCGAACGTGAACAGAGGAGGATGACAAATGTGAACAACGAAGGTGATGAACCTAGGGGAAAAGCGTGCACCACATTTCTAAGTTCATTAACCTCTTGATCGAGCCATAGTGAGTAGCAGGTTGGTGATTGAAATTGCCTTTCAAATTGAATTTATTTTGAAAAAATTTTAAACCCTAAATGGAATGAAATGGTTAAAATTTATAGTAGATTTGAAATTAAGTTGTTGAAATTGAAATTGGATTTGCTTGAAAGTTTCTAAAGCCTTTCAAGAACAGCAAACTTAATTTCTATTATGCTTTGATGAATGTTCATACCGTGTTTTAAAGCTCCAATTTTGGCATGGGTAGGGAGTGTCGAATTTGACTTTGCAGTCCATTTGTTTGAAATATTTTGCATACCCATTTAAATTTTTTTTCAAACAATTAGCGTGTCTTGTCTATGCTTCCACGTTTTGCATACATTTCTACCAAGGCACTGCCAATTGCATTTGCTTGAATGTTTCTAAAGCCTTACTTTGTTAACAATTTTTTTTGAGGCATTATATCAAACAGATCATGTTCCTTCCACATTTTGCATACATGTCTACTAGGGAACTTGCAATTGAAACTACAAAATCTGGTAAAATTCCCCCTTGATGATTTGATTGATGTCCATACCCTGTCCAAAGCTCCCATTTTGGCTCAAGCAGGGGGAAGGTTGTGGAATTTGGCTTTACAACTGTCAATTGCATTTGCTTGAAAGTTTCTAAAGTCTTTTCAACAAACCCATTTTCAAGGATAACATGATATTATTTAAGTACAAGGTTAAGTTTAAATCTTGCATTTGAAAGCTAAATTGAAATTAAAATTATATGTTTGAGGCAATGCATGTAAGACACCCATACAAAATAGTACAAAAGAAAGAGAAAAAATCTAAAGAAT
Organism: Sequoia sempervirens; assembly: GCA_007258455.2. Lineage (NCBI taxonomy): Eukaryota > Viridiplantae > Streptophyta > Pinopsida > Cupressales > Cupressaceae > Sequoia > Sequoia sempervirens. The sequence continues at coordinate 6,555 of VDFB02201316.1, read as the reverse complement.
GCACTTGTAACCTATACTTGAGAGCATTAAATTTTTAAAATTAAACATAAAGAATATATATATATATATATACACACTCTTTCAAATCAACATTGAATATTAGAGGATGAACTACATATTAGGGTTTTTTCTTTTAATATAAATTAGCTAAAACTTATTCCTTTGAGTAGATGAATAAACTCTATTAATATTTAATAGTAAGGTTGTAAATGAAAAATTATTGTGGTTACAAGATAAAAGAAAATAATAATAATAGGTAATATTTATATTAAGGAATGTCATCTCCAATAACATACTTAACACTAATAATTGGGTTATAATCACACTATGTATCATAAATACAAATATTAACATTGATGAAAATATTATATTATGGATAATAATTATAATAAAACATAATAAATTGAAACTTATTTCATATGAACATGCAAGGGAAATGTTAGTATGTATTATAAATAGTAATATTATTATTTAGAGTAAATTTTAATATTGCAATAATAGTATTTACCATTAATGTTATGAAATGATAATAATGTTGTTATATATTAGTAATATAAGCGTTGCAAGTGTTATTATCCAATATATAGTGCCCAATGTATAACAAACAAAACCATTCATATTAAGAGAAAGCGCTAATAAATATTTCTTTTATTGTTGGTTTTAGGGCATGACCTTGGAGAACCAAATAGTAATGTTGTTAAACATTAAAAATTGTCAATTTTGGAACAAATGACAATACCATTAATTGGAGTAAATGCTATTTTAAAGTTTAAATTTATATTTTAATTTTAGGGTAAATATTTTGGTTGAATTTATGAATTAGAAATAGAAATTTTGAAAGGGCCCCACCCTTTTACAAAGACCAATAAAGAAACAAAAAATGATCAATCATATTGGCATGGAACAACAACAAGAAAAATATAGTTGTAAGTTAGAAAAATAACATCCAATTAGAAATACTCCACCAATAGTGGCAATGTATCTAATAAAGAGGGTCATTTTCCCAAAAACATTAGTAGATCTATCATTTCACAACTTGAATCCAAAATTCTTCAAGGAACTATATCTTATTGTCAACCTTGTCCTTTTCCATGAATGAATCTAGTTGAGGTTTGTAATGGAGTTTCCATCTTTAGTTTCCAAACTTGGGACCAAAGGGAATAAAGGGTTCCTATAATCTTCTAAAGTTGAACCTTCTTCATATTTTTAAATTATTAGAAGAAATACCAAGAGGTGAATGTTGCAATTCAAGAGAATGGTAAAGGCAATGAACTCCAACTAATACATCTGTAACATGATTCTTGTCTCTACCAATCTCCTCTACATTTCTCTTGACAAGACCTTCTAAATTAGTCATTTCTACAAGAGGACCAATCACCCCTCGATTATGCTCAAAGGGAGCCTCAACGAAATCCTAAGGTAAACAAGGCTCCATCTCATCCTTATGCATTTTGTTCAACCTTGCCTTCCTCTAAAATTCCTAAAACATGACAACAGGGTGAAAACACAAGAAAATCCTATAGCATGACATGTTGAACCCAAATAACCAAATTCAAAAATAATTTAATCTATAAGTATAAATAGTTTGATAGTAGAAACTTTATACATATAAAAACATGATAAATGTGTGATTATTTTTCTTTCCAATCTATAAATTTTTGATGTGCTTGGCTATATAATTGAGATGATTCACTTATTTAATGTAATGATAAAAATTTAGTATGTACATGAAAGAAAAATTTTCAAGACATCAAGCTACCATTCTACATAACTCTTAGATGGAAATAAGAATATTATTTTATTTTAACTAAAGAAATTGTGTGTACTCTATCTTGAAAATTACTAATTAATTTTGAATTATATACTTATAATTTAAAATAAGAGCATCCTTTGTAACATGGAATAGATAGTTTAATTAATGAAATAAAATATGTTTTTATATTAAGAAAAAAATACAAATATATGGAACTCATACATTGAGAAATTGACTAAGATGTAACTTTGTATGAGAATTAAGATGCTCGAATAATTTATATACCTTCTTTCAATAATTAACATTAGAAATTAATACTTGGCTCATATTGTATACCCACCTCCCAATGGTCTTGGAATGGATGCATTTAGATGGAGAAGGATTTCAAAAGGCTCATGGTACTTGTGGACCCCTCAAAGGCATGATATAGAACACATGAAAGTTCTTTATTTATGAAATTTGGTCTTTAGTTGTTGGATTCTAGTATGCATGTTATCTATAAGGTGGAATTCTTAGTTGAGACTCTCAATCTTCCATTGTTGGTTTCTAGTGTGATTATACAATGTGAGCCAAGTATTAATTTATAATGTTAATTATTGAAAGAAGGTTTTGTTTCATAAGAAGAGGTATGCTGACATATTCCAAGGCATGTTATTATCCACAATGCATAAATCTTCTTCACATCTCTACCAAGTTCTAAATAGATATAGATATGCCATTTCCATGGAGGAGATTGATGATTTAAAAAGAAAATATCATGCCATTTCTTTCTTGAGAAGTCATGTTTGCATTCATGATTTGCAACTTCCATCTTCATCCAAAAATAAATTTTGTTATCGTTATGTGCTTGATATTAACAAATCAAAACCTTGTTTTGAGCATGATCGCCAACACAAAGGTAAACGAGTGGAAACAAAAGAAAGATCGATTAATGGATTTCAACATGTTGGTGGAAAATCTGCATCTTTTTGAAAGTGGATTCCTAGTTTATCAGTCTTATGTTTAGTAAGGTTTTGTAATCTCCAGTGTTATGTATTTGGGTCACGAGTATATCTAGTATGATGTCTTCTTTTGGGTATTTTGGGTGCATAAGAGAATGTGCACATGTACTGATGTATTCAACCAATGTGCTTATGTAATGTTGTAATAAGACAATTGGTCATTTGTACTGGGACCTCACTAGTCTTTTTTATATTTCATAAAATTTGTTACTCGGACTACAACTGAGGATTTTCTTGCTGGTTCTTTCTCGCCATATGTCCGCTTAAACCAACTATATGTACAAAATATTATATATAAATAAAATTATAAGTGGTCTCCCACTTTTGCTTAAAAAAAAAAACTCTTGTAAATGTCCACATCTTTTTCCTTGAAACAGTTGCTATTTTTCCTACAACAAGATTTTCTTTTATGCAAGGTCCCACTCACTCCAAGATTAGTACAAAAAAACTATACCCGTAACACCTAGAATGTAAGACGACCAAGGCTTAATACCAAATGAGAGAAAGTAGTGGTGTAAAAATATTCCTACACTAATAAATTGGATATTATATACTCAAGCATTAACAATACCTACAAGCCAATCATATGAATCATGTGATATTATATACTCAAGCACTAATAAATGGGATGCTTTGAAACTATACATTAAAAGTGGTTTATTGAAACCATGAGTGAAAATAATTCAACCACAATTTTTGTATTCCACTTTGATATATTCAAACCCATTAAAATATTTCCTATGATTTTTCGTAATGTTGGCCAATACTTTACTATAAATATTCTATAGTCATGCTCTTAAATGTCATAAGAATATTTCATAAGAGGGTTTCATCTTATAAAGCTATAATGATATTATATGTTCTTAGAACATCTTAGACACCTCCCAAAGCATTCAACAAATGACAAATAACTACAAACACAAAATGAGATGCCTCATTTCCTAATATGAGGACAAAATAATAAATCAAAATATTAGGATGCAAGGTTGACCCACCTTTCCCAATACTTGGCTAAGTTTATCATCTATTGAGGAGTGAATCCCAACAACAATTGTGCTTAGTGCTTATTACTAATCCAAGGAATACCTATTCATTTTTTCTTTATTGTATGCCTAATGACTCCTCATCTCAAGTTAAATTGTGGGAATGGATTTTTATGCCATCCCTATGACTAAATGGCTACAAGGAGGTGAATATGATATGGTGGAAAAAACCAAGATACAAGTTGGTTTAGTTCTCATAAACTCTCTAAAAAATAATTGTATTCCTACATCCTAACTAGAAATACCATGAGGGGTTTAGATCCCATTTTAGACAAAAAATATTCTTATACTCATCACTAGTTCACTTGGACCAACTAAAGAGATGGTGAACTAAGGGAAAATTAGTTGTATTGATAGATTTTACTTAGTTATTTCTCTTTCCATTGTCCCCTCTCCACAAAACACCCTTATTTAAGTATATTCTATTAAACCTATCTCACATATCACCTCCCAATTCTTTAAACTTTTCAAACTTCTTATTCCTCATACCTTAGAATAATCTATCCTTCAAGCTCAACACTTCCCACCTCAATCAAATTGATCACCTTGCTTCCCTAATATCCATGTGGTTGATGTTCCTAGACCTCAACAAAATGGTAAGTGGATAAAATTGTGGAATGATGCGATTAAATCTATTGCACACTACCTTACTATGATCTTACAATAAGAATATGGCTAGAAAGAGATCTAGAATGGAAAAAAAATATGGATCCAAATAGAAAAAAATAAACTTGTTTTGACTTTAGCACTTACTAATAAATTTTTTACAATGAGTGGTTGCTTCCGTTGAGATAAAACTTAGAAGATTTGAACTTAATTGTGGTAGAGGATCTCAATTAAGAGATAGGCTTACATTGGATGAAAGGATATAAGGGATTCAAATTATTTTTTAGTTATCTTGAACATATTTACATTCTCAAGAGTGGATAATATCTATCGTTGATCAAGAGAGGTAGTTCCATGATAACTCTAATGATATTAAATCCATTTTCCTCCAACATTACAAATAATTTTTAATTGATCTAGTTGAAGGAGATCCACTTCAAGATATAGTTGAGGAATTGATTGGCACTTGCATACCCAAAATAATTGGTCTAAAAAAATAGGCACATTTAGATAATTTATTCACCCTTGAGGAGGTTGATATTTCCTTGAAGGATTTGAATACTCAAAAAGTCTTCAAATAGATGGTTTAGCTACACAATTCCTTAAAACAATATGCTCATTCATCAAGGAGGACTCTATGAGGTATAAAAAGTAGCTTTATCAAAGGGATCCATCATTTAAATTCTATTAATCAAGGGTTGATAAATTAATTCCTAAAGGATTTTTTTTTTTTTTTATCTGAGGGTGGATACTAATTACTCTTCTTAATACCTCCTACAAGATTGCAGCTAAATCCATAGCTAAAATAATTGAACAGATGACACAAGAAATTGTAAGACTAGAAAAAACTATATTTATATAAGAGGGAGATTTAAATTACAAAACTTGAATATTTTTAAGGTATCTCATTAGATTCTACTTACTTTAACTTAAATTTAAAAAACAACATTAAAATCCACAAAACAAATTTCAAATATTTGAAGACATTCCTTTGATTTCAATTGATTATGACCATATTTCAGGATTGGTTAGAAAAGGTACACGTGTAAGTTTTCAATAATTTAAATATTATATATATCTAGTTAATGATCTTAAGAGACATTTCTAATTTTTAAGAATTTTTTTGTGTAAATTTGGTGTATAGGAGATGTTTTTGCAGTCATAGCAGAGCCTGGAAACATCGAAGGTGTTAGCTATTATTTATTGCGTTGCACAAAAGAGATGAATAAGCTAATAGAACCTGAAACAAGTAATGGAATGCCATTTCCCATAGGTGAGTTTGAATTTAAAATTTTATATACATTTTATTCACATGTGCACATTACATTATAAACATTAAATATATATTGTACAAACCTTGAGCATGAAAATGTTGCACACGTTCATATGTCTTACCTTAGGTTCATGTTTACCATGTAGGTTCTATTGTAGTGCAATGGACATATCTAAAACAAGTCAAAGTTGTTCAGCATGGGATTCATTTTGTTGACTATCAACCTGATAACAAGGTATATCAATATAGTCACTTAATAATTGCTATCACTCTACATCTTCATGCAGTTCCACATGCATGTGGCTGAAGAAAATGGAGACTAGATAGTGATGATCATCAAAAAATTCTACATGTTATTGAAGAGCGGGCTGAACCAAAATCTTTGACTTGGATTATATCCATGGTTTTCAAGTTCACTTGTAACCCTATACATGTTCAAATGAGAACTTATAGTAACTTGTACATAGTTGTAAATCATTTTGTGTAAATTACAATTATATGTACATATTTGTTCCATGGAAAATTCTTAAGTTCAAGAATCTTTGATAGCATCATCTCTCAATTTTTTTGGTTGCATGTAAATCCATATATATGCTTTCAATCCTTATTTGAAACGTAGTGAAGTTTTTTAAAATAATTTTGCCTAAATTACAATTATATACAACTTATATTTGTTTCATGGAATTCTTAAGTTCAAGAATCTTATATACACTTACATACAAGCTTATATAATTTGTTCCATCCAGTTGTTCCATGGGAATTATGTAAATTTTAAAATTAAGTATTATCTAATTATAAAGTTATTATTTTTATATATAAAACATAAATCAATGCAAATTAAAAAAACCCTAACCCTTAGGCCCATAACCCTATAACCCT
>VDFB02201315.1:0-11831 GCA_007258455.2 Sequoia sempervirens | reverse complement strand
GTAACCTTCAATTTTTTTATCACTAAATGTAACTCTGCCCACAACCTTAGTCATCCTAGTTGCCTTGTTGAAATTAAATTTTTGCCTAACCTTGGAATGTGCCTTACCTCATGTAGTAGCCAATGATTCCCATTCAACAACTTAATCTTGATTCTTCCCTTTTTCAAATATCTGATAGGGTTCGTTATCTCTCAAATAAACCAGTTCAAAATCCCCTTGGACATAATAAAAAAAATAACTTCTATGGGGTGTAGCATGGAATGAAGCCCCTAAATCTAACACCCAAGAATCATCAGCATTATCAAGGGAAATAATCAAAGCATCCTCATCAGATTTATTACTTAACACATTTTCCTCTTTGTTGCCTTCCTTTTTGTCTCCTTTATTTTTCTAAGACTAGCAATCTTTCTTTAAATGACTTGGCTTATTGTTGTACCAACAATCCTTCTTTTCTTTGGATTGGGAACTCTTGTCCTTTGATTTTCCTCATGACTTACCATGACCTCCAGAATTCTTTCCTCTCTCCTTTTTTCTGCCACTACTTTCTACATTCAAAACACTGCTTGATGAGGATGTATCGCTCGAGCTTTTTCTATGAATTTCCTCGCTCAAAATAACACCAATAACATCATCAAATTTCAGCGTATTTGAACTAGAAACAAAATTACTAACCGCCATTACCAAGCTATTCCAACTTTTAGGAAAAGAACACAGCATCAAAAGAGCCCTAACTTCTTCATCAAAGTTTACATTAACAAAAGTGAATTGATTGGTAAGTGTGTTAAACTCATTTAAATGATCAACAACTGACCCACCTTCTACCATTTTCATATTAAATAAATGCTTCATAAGAAATACCTTATTTGAATCAAAAGGATTTTCATATAATTTCGCCAAGGTCTTCATAAAATCTTCAATTGTCTTTTCTTTTGAAATATTAAACACCATCGATTGTGCCAGGCATAAACGAATACTGCCAAGTGCCTTTCTATCCAGAATATCCCCATCCTCATCAGACATAGCTAGGGGTTTCTTGGCTTTCCCTTCTAATGGATGCCATAAATCCTTCTGATAAAGATAGTCCTCTATATGCATCTTCCATAACTAGAAGTTCTTCCCATTGAATTTGTTTACCTTCAACTTATCCTCGTCTTCCATAACTCCCACTCAATCGTGAGACCTTACAAAGGATAACTGAACACAACCTGTTTTGACACTTGTTAGGGTTAGAAGGTAGATTTTAATCAGTTAAATGAAAATTTCGTCTATAAAATAGAGAAATAAAACACAGAAATTATGGACATCAAAAGAAGAACACAAAGTTTTAACATGGTTCACCCAAATCCGGGCTACATCCACCAACAAGAGGGTTCAAAATAAATTAATCTCCCAGAAAATAACCTTTACAATAAAATGCAAAGACATGCATCATCATGCAACAATGTTTTTTCAATGTTTTTCACTTGTTGATTTTACACAGCCATGGCTACAGGTACCCGCAACCTCTCCTGCATTTTTCAAGCCACTACTCTGTGATTTTTTTCTAACATTTTTCATGACCTGCTATGCTAAAAAATCATCACCGAGTGTTCTAATATGCTCCCACACATGTACCATTAAGTGTGGGCCTTGGTTGTGCCTCATGCACCCAATAAAACATTTTCTTTGGGTGGCTACATTTAATATTTTCAGTTGTCCATTGACTTTATATTAAAATATTGTAATTAATCACTTCCAACATTTAGCATTTGTTTGTAACTGCCATTTTAGATAGAAGTGCAACATAAATATTTAATAAGTGCAAAAAATTATTTAATGAAAAAAATGATGAAGATTTTATCCGAGTCTGATTGGTCTCCATAATACAACACTTTTTTTTAAACAGTTTCTGGGTTTTGTGCTCTTCTTCCCAACTTTCTAGAACATTTTGAATTTCTTGATTTCATTTAGAAATGAGAAAGTTATGTATGTTTTACCGATATTGGTTCTCCTAGTTACGACTTTAAACCATCTCCTCTCCCAATCAAATCTTCTGAATGGCCCTATACTCCTCCCTTGGTATGAGTTTTTCTTCTTTTCCCATTGTTATTCCTTTCTTGCAAGATTTTTAATGTATTTTCTAAAAAATCCCTCCATGATCCTGCATTCCACTACCTCAAGCAATTGTACTAGGAAGATTCTAGCACTAATGACCAACAATTTCAAATTCTTGGGAGTTACAAATGAATAAAATATAAGGGTAAACGCACAAATCTATGCCACACTTTATAAAGAAATCAACCAACAACAAATTTTTTTTTGAACTTCGACTGCATAAAAGTGGTCTTTATGTTTTGAATTTCAAAATGATGTAAACTAATGAAATGTAGAAATATTGATGAAATTTATTTTGCAAATTTTCGCGAATTTTCAGAAGTGTTTTAGTGCTTTTTTATCAATTTAAGATCAGATTTTGGAATGCTAAAATTTTTAGGAAAAGATGACCTTCACTTAATGTCAAGAAACAAATAGAAAAAAAAATCATTTTCCCATAATTTTTTTTTCCAAATAGGTAACTTCAATATCTAGTGCATGGATTTTTTTTTTGAAATCTTGATGTATATTTTCTCGTAATAACATTTTAAAATCAAAATAGTCAAAATTTGATAGTTTTCATTTGACATCAACTATTGTCTACTTTTTTAATCATTTTCAAAAAAAAATATATACCCTTTTGAAGAGAATTCTCTCCTCTAGTGCACCATATATTTTTTCAATATGTTTTAATATGTTTTACTAATTTTTTTCATTTTAAATAACCTCTTTTAAACTTTAACAACCTACTTTTCATTATTTTAAAAATAAAATATATTAAAACTAATCAAAATATAAAAAAAATTACATATTTGGATTCACCACTCCAAGCTCTACAAAAGGGTATTTTTATTTTTTAAAAAAATTCATTTTGATTGAAGAAATACTTAGTTGAAGTTGAAAGTTTTAGAAAATTCTGAAAAAGTTGAGTTGGCTGCCAACTAGGATGCCACATAGCCAATTTCAGTAGAAAGGTTTTCAATAGAAACTCCACACATAAAATAAGCCACATTTTGATGTGACAAAGGGAAAAATTCAAATTTTATTGTTTTGGGTGAAAGGGTTTCACCCAAAACTCTATGTGTCACATGGTTTTAGGTGAAACTTGTTCAATCAAAACTGTTTAGGTCGAAATTGTTTTGCTCAGAACTATTTAGTTGGTCGAAAGTGTGACACAACTTTATGCTTTTACCCATAATATCTCCCAACTTGGGTGTGGGACTTTGTTTCCAAAGTATAATCTATTTTTTTAAGCAAATGATTTATAATTTTACAATTGAAATTCATGCCAAAAACAAGTGTATGGAAAGGGGTCCCTTTCAAGGTTGTTGAAGGAAGAAAAATCAAGAAATACAACATGCCCGCAATACCAACATCACACCAAAATTTAGGAAAATAGATTAATTTTTTTTTGGGTGTGCAGGATTGCTTGGTACCCCTGGATACTCTTGCATCATGGGCCCATACAAATTTTATATGTATGATAGTATCAATATTAGTGGTTCTCCCATACTATATGAAAAATCACTTTGTTTAGAAGAGTGGTCCAAGGCCCAAATGTGTTCATTTTAATTTGAAGGTAAAAGGATTTTACACATGTTCGAGGACATTGTTTGTTTTAGTCAAGCAATGTTTGCATAGCTATAATAGAATTCTAAAGGTCATAAAAAATATAGTATTTGAAAAAGATAAGTGTGGATATTCCTTTCTATGTGGCTTTAGGCTATTAGATATTTTTGTAGAGATGGATCTATGACTATCAATTTTAGTGAATGATATTTTATCTTCACTGTATATAGTATGATCTTTCCAATTCTTGCATGTTATGTTTTATATTTTTTTCGGTCTTGAGGTTGGTGGATTTGTGTTACATTGTGTTAATTTTATCTATTAGTTGGCTATCATTTTCCCATTATTTTTTTGGTTTTCATCCTAGAGTTCTTGTGGATTTTAATCCTAAAGTTCTTATGGAATATCACCATTCCCATAGAGAGCATATACCTCAAATCAAATCCATTATTGAAAAATGGTCTAAGATGATTTTATTATGGGTTTGTGTGATTATTTTTTTGATCTTCATACTATTGGTTTGCATGCTTGATTCTTTCCCTTTGTATTTCTTTATCGTTTCTAATCTTGGCCTTATTTTCCTTATAATGTTTCTCATGGTAGCCTTGTTTACATTTGTTTGAACAAGGGTACATAATTTTCCTTAATTTATACCTCGTTGTGTTTGATCATTGGCATGCTAACTAGTAGTCACCTTATCCTTAGATAATTTATTTATTCCTATTGATTCACTAATTACTAGTATTTGTGGATTAGATGTGCTGGTAATATAAGCATCTCTTGATCAACTAAAATAGTCCATGTGATTAGTAGAAGTAAATCCAACACAATAGTTCTTAAAAGGAATGGTGACATGTGTGTTTCTTATTAGGCTATCAAAGCAATTGGTATGCATTAAAGTGTGATTGAAATAATGTAATGTGTCTTTTTCTCATAAGTATTACTTCATGGCTAAGTGGAAATATTTGATTGATTTTTTGGATTGATGGATAGGTAGGTGGGTTCCTTTGGTATCCTTTTAATACCCCACATTCATTAATTTATTTGGGATAAAATCAAATGGAAACACATTGTAGCCTTATATTGAGTTTTGTATATTGGTAAATCAAATCACCCTACACCTTTACAATCTAAATATCTATCACAACCATTGAGAATGAAGGAAATAAATTTGAGTGGTCAATTGAATATGAAAATAGGACATATCAAGAAAATTTGGGACTTAATTAATAGTGAGATCAAGTGATTTCCATAAAAAAAGTGACTAAATCCTATTAACTTCAATAGATTGGTGGGTTTTTATAGTGTGCACTTTGGTGGTCCATATATTTGTTGAAACTATTGATCTCAAAGGTTAATAGATCTATACTATTGATGATAATTGATACAATTAAAATGGAAATCATGAAGCAATAGAATCAAGTGGGTGTGATAAGGACATGTGTTTTAATTTTATCAACTTTTGCACTTACACTTTTACATGCTCAATCAAATATATTTTCCCCTAGGAAAAAATATTTATTATATGCCAAATTACACAAAGAAATTAAATATTTACATCAATGTATTATTGTTGGCTTAGTGAGGGAAAATTAAGACTACGCTTTTGATATAAATTTTGGACATAAAGATATTATTTTTTATTTAGTTTTGATGTTGAGTCGAATATTTTCTATTATCTTGAGTTGAAAAAATAGCCTATAAGTAATAATTTTTTATCCTTATTGCTATAGGACTAGTACAATGGTGATGATTGAATAAATTATTAGACATGTGGGAAGTCTAGGCATACTTATTGGCTATAAATACATTTTTTCTTGATGGAGAAAAATATAATTTTCTAAAATTGTAGTGTGTCCTCTATTCAAAATATTCTCTAATGTCAAATATTGTAGTTCAAGTTTGAATTCTTTTTTAATTTAGCGTATGCAAATCTACTAAAGAAGGTGCTTGCCAATAGTTATCATGTCCATGGTGTGAGTGTCTCCATATTAGTCAAGGAATTTTAGGGGGTGATAGACTCATCTCTAGGGTCACATTTCCTAGTTTGTTATTATTTTTAATTAGTTTTATATCACAAGAGATGTAAACAATTTTCAATAGTAGTATATAAAATTATTCGTTAATTTATGGATTATTAAAGAATGTTTGTCATGATAATTTTCTTGAATTTGGGAACTGTATTTAAGTAAAATTGTAGCTAGACTAATGGTATCTTGAATGTGGTTTTGGTTCTATTTTCTAAGTTTTTTTGTATTAAAGATCGAAGGAACAAAAAATTGCATGAAGATCATATGCAAAGTTACTGTGAATGGTGATGTTAGACCTGCACAAACACAATAAAAAAATCATACAATTAGATCAATATGCAAGTTAAATCAACATTCCCCATGGAATTCATTTGAAATGCACAAAATAGGAAATAAATGAAGAACACAACAAAGAAAAAAACCAAATCCTATCTAATGCAAGCAAAGTCTCAATCCAATGGGGGAATTGGTGCCATTTTGATGTGGAAAATGGCCCTTTCCCAATCCCTTGTAAGATTTGTGATGACTTGATGAAGATTGAAGCTCCTTGGTGCAATTTTGACATAACCTAGCAATGAAACTTGATAAAAACTATGAAAAGAGATGAGCAATGGATGAAGAAAATTCAAAATTTGAATATAATGTCTTTGCATGAAGTTGTGGATCCAAAATACAAATGAGAGCCTCTTATTTATAGATGAGAAAGATGGAGGATGAGGCAAAATGGATGAATGTGGGACTAAAAATAAACCAATGATAAAGCTCCACTTGTCAACATGCTATTAAAGAGAGATGGAGCACATTTTGGACAATGTGCAAAGAGGGGGAAATTTGAAATTCAAAAGATGGCTTGAAAGATGAGATGAAAGATGGAGTTAATATCACTTGGCTCAAGAAAAGGACATGTAAGAGGCCTTTAATTCCTTGTTGGATGGACAAGTAATTTTGGGGGGAGATTTCAAATTTGAGGAATATTCCATCCTTTGATGCCTTTTTGAATGAAAAAGGAGATTTAATAAATCAATTAAAATGATTTTCATGAGAAAGTGGAAAAAGCTAGAGGATTTGATGGATTAAGATTAGGATTTATCCGGATTTGATTAATTAAGATAGGATTTAGCTAATTTGACATTTAGATTTAGATTTTAGGATTTAAATAAATCAAGAATAAGAAGAATAATGATTTTAGACTTAATTAAATAAAGTTTGATTTATTTAATTAAAGAGAATGGTGTTAGATTAAATCAAATAAAGGTTAATTTATTTAATTTAAGGGAGGTGACTTTAGAGCTTAATTAAATAAAATGAATTATTTAATTAAGAGAGGGACTATAGGATTAATTAAACAAAATGATTATAGAGTAAAGTTATTAATAGTCATAGGGAAAGCGGTCAGAAAAAAGCAAAATTTGCGAGGGGGTGGCGAAGATCAAACGACTGACATAGCTGAAGCGAAGAGTTTGGACTTGTATTTGCACGGAGATAATGGAGGAGTTGAGGATCCAAGTGGTTTGTGAGAGGAGGCTAAAAGACAATGTAGTAATGCCAGGAGAGCTTCGCTGTATTTGCGGAAGTCGCCGGTCTAAGAACCGACGAGAAATCCATCAATAGGCTACAGGTGGTAGAATTGGAAGAGAGCTCACGTTATTGAGAATTTCTTCGAGGAGGCTTTTCATCCGATTTATTCACATCAATACTGATCGAAAGTATGGGTTGTCTGAAGAGCGTATATAGGCTAGATAGTTTGGCGATTTATATCTGACTATGGTGTCCCAACTTTGACCCTGTTAAGACCGATCCTTATATGCTCCCTGTCTAGATTCAAATCTATAACCTTCCTATGGAGTTTTGGGTAGAAGATTGCATTGAAAAAATTGGGAGAACCTTGGGAACCCTCATGGACATTGATAATGATATCATCGAGGGTAACTCTTACCTCTATGTGTGCATCCAATTGGTGGCGATTCAGAAAATTCTGAAGGAACTAGTCCTGCTTGACGACGGTAGAGAAAGGGTGGTGAGCATAGAAGTGGAGGAAGATAGGTACTACTGTTTGTGTTGCGGGAGCCGAAAACATATGGAATTCAATTGTTCCAGAAAGCCTCAGTTTAGGAAGATTTGGATGCCAAAAGTGGCCCAGGTTGTGTCGGGATTGGCTCTGCCTGCTCCTGGTATGGATGCTCCTTCAAAGACGGCCTCGGAGATGAAGTCTTCGCCAACTTTTCCTCTCCCTCCAAAGGTAATTCCTGAAGAGCCTCATGTGTTGTCATCTGCAATCCCTTCCTCTGGTGACTCAGTGGTGGATCCTTCATGCCTATCACCAGGATGGGTGACTAATTTTGCACCTACTGCTGTTGGAACAGGAGATTCCAGCAAACTTGGCCCCCTTGATTTGGAAGTTGTGGATCCTAGAGTGATAGTTAACAAAGCAATGGTGGCGCAACTGGCTCCCTCCTCCTCAGAGGACCTGGCGATGCTTTCTTTTGAGGGGGAGGTCCTTGACGGGGATGAACTTGATATTTTGGATCTGAGGCATATTAGCTAGACAGCGGCTAAGACCTTGTTCAAAACAAAGAAAGGAAAAGGTCGAAAATCTCACAAGCAAAAAAGAGAAGAGGAGGCTGAGGAGAAAGGTTTGCTGAACATCAAGAAATTTTTGATTACCAAGGGAGCTAAGGTCTCCCTTGGAGGACAATGAAGTGCCTAACGTGGAATGTCAGGGGTGTAAACACCCCTGACAAGAGGTGCCTGGTGAAGCGCCATTTAGAAAACTGTCTGCAGATGTTATCCTTTTACAAGAAACAAAACTCCGTGGAGTGGAAGGCATCAACTTCATCAAGTATTGCAGGAGGTGGGATGGGTTGTTTTGTGATGCTATCGGTGCTTCGGGGGGCTTGGGAATCTTATGGTTTCCGATGGTGGTGGACTGCTCTCTTGTGGATTCGGGCTCGAATTGGATGATGTGCATGGTCTGAAATAGACAAACTAATGTTACGTTTCCTATATTCAATATTTATGGTCCAGTGAAAACAGAGGAAAAATTGGCGCTATGGAACTGTATCTTGGAAAAATATGCAAATCTGGACAGCAAAATGGTGGTGTTGGGTGGCGATTTCAAAATCATCCTAGATCTAAAAGACAAAAGCGAAGGAATCAACAAAGAAAAAAAGGCGATGCGGGACTTTAGGTATTTCCTACAATCAATGGTTGTTATTGATTACGCTCCCAAGGATGGCCTATATACCTGGACCAATCACAGAGTAGGTTTTGTAAATATATCCGAGCATTTGGATAGGTTCTTGATTGGGGATGGTTGGCTTAGATGTGAGTACCGGCTTGATACTCATATTATCCTAATTTCGGTGTCTAATCATTTTTCAATGTTATTGGAACTAAACCTGTGTGAAAAACCCACCAAAAGTTACTTTAAGTTTGAATCGATGTGGTGGAGGAGCCCTGATCTGCTGTAGAATTTGGAAAACTAGTGGTTGGAAGGGACTGGTGAATGTGGCACTGTTAGTTTTTGATTTATGAAAAGACTAGCCAACATAAAAAAATAAGGTTCGTTGGTGGAATAAGTTTGTTTTTGGAGATATCTTTAAGGAAAAAACTTAGGTGGAATGTGATCTCGAAGCTCTGAATGAATATGTGTTGGCTTTCGGGATGACAGATGCTGAATTCCATATTGAAAAAGAGCTTAAAGCTAGGCACGCTGAGCTTCTGGCTAGAGAATAATTATACTGGCGTGATAAGGCTAGGGAGACGTGGCTGAGAGACGGTGACTCCAACACTAAATTCCTCCATAACATAGCCCAAGCCCAGAGAAATAGAAATATGATGGATAAAATTGTTTGTGAAAATGGCTCTGTGGCAGTTTGTAAAGCAGACATTGAAAATGAGGCGATTAAATACTTCAATGGGCTACTTGGTGGTGGGAGGGATTGCAAGGCTGGCGATTCCTCATATCTCCTCGATTGCATCCCTGTGTGCATTGGTGATGTAGAAAATAAAATGCTCTGTGTATTGTTTTCTCTGGAAGAAGTGAAGTTGGTTGTATTTGGCCTGAATCCTGACAAGGCGCCGGGGCCTGACGGCTTCACTGCAAAGTTTTTTCAAAATTGCTGGCACTTTTCGGGAAAGGATATTTTGGATCTGATTGAGGACTTTCGCAAGAATCAGAGATTTGTAAGAGAGATTAATAACACAGTGATAGCTTTAATCCCAAAAAAGAAGGATTACCAGACCTTTGCAGATTTTCGCCCAATTGCGTTATGCAATACGATATATAAAGTTTTAGCGAAAGCATTGGCAAACAGGTTGAAAAAGACCTTAGGCTTGGTTATCTTAGAGGAACAAAATGGGTTTATGCCAGACAGAGAAATTTTTGATAGCATTATCACTTCAGTTGAAACAATCCATTCTATCACATCGACGAGAATGAAGAGCATGATAATCAAGCTTGACGTCAGCAAGGCTTACGACAGAGTTCATTGGGATTTTCTAAAGGATGTTATGTCCAGGTTCGGTTATTCTACTCACTGGCTTGAATTGATGGATTTTTGCATTTCCACCCCGCGATACTCTCTATTGGTAAATGGTTCAATGTGTGGTTTTTTCAATGCCTCCAATGGGCTTCGACAAGGGGACCCCTTATCTCCGTTCCTTTTTGTAATCATGGCTGAAGTAATGAGTAGACATTTTAAGAAATTAAGAGAATGCAGGCTCTGGAAAGGTATCAAGGTAGCTGATGATCTGAAACCCATAACTCACTCGCAACTTGCTGACGATACGATGTTATTCGGAGTAGCATCTGTCATAGAAGCCGAAGTGATAAACAATGTATTAAATGCATATTCAAAAGTATCTGGGCAGATTTTGAACAAAGAAAAATCAAAGATAATCTTTTTCAATACAAAAGTCTCTACTCGTGATTAGGACATTCTTGGCTTTGCTATTGGCACCTTC
Source organism: Sequoia sempervirens (assembly GCA_007258455.2). Lineage (NCBI taxonomy): Eukaryota > Viridiplantae > Streptophyta > Pinopsida > Cupressales > Cupressaceae > Sequoia > Sequoia sempervirens. The sequence continues at coordinate 1,194 of VDFB02201315.1, read as the reverse complement.
CATCCAAACTTATCTGGGGGTTCCACTCTTTCAAGGTCTTGGCGGATCCAATCACTAGTCTTAAATCATGAGGAAATCACGAGCAAAGTTGATCATTAAATGCAAATGGCTCTCTCTTGCGGGTTGTATCCTTATGATTAAATCGGTACTTGTTGTTGTTCCAATTTATGCGATGTCCTACTTTGCTCCGACACACAAAGTCATTGGAGATTTAGAAAGTTTTATGAAGAGGTTTCTTTGGGAAGGGGCCAAGGAAGTTAAACGAATTCCACTTGTCAGTTGGAACACTGCTTGCTTGTGTAAGGAGGAAGGTGGCGCTGGTCTCAAGATGTTAGAACTCCAAAATCGTGCACTTGGAGCAAAACTATGTTGGAAGCTTTACAAATGCCCCAAGAAGCAATGGTGTAAAATGATAAGGAAAAAATACTTGGATAGTGTTGAGCTCGAACGCATTTTCACAATGGCAAACTCCTCAGGTGGTTCGCCTGTTTGGAAATTCTAATGGGGTTGCAGGGACATTATAACAAATCATATCTCTTGGAAGCTGGGGAATGGGCTAAAGGCGGACTTCTGGAGAGATTCATGGAACGGGTACTCGGCTCTATCTGAATCTTTTGGCAATAGGACCTGGTTGGACATTGTCATTGGTAATAAAGGAACTCAAGTTGTCAATTATGCCTATAGAACGAAAGCGGGGTGGCATTCAATGGTTGAATGGATATATAAGGAAGACTTTGGTATATCAGAGGAAGATAAAATACTCCTAATGGAAATGCTCTCACCCTGACATATTTGGCTTTCGTTGGATGAGGATGTGATAATATGGACTAGCGCAAAATCTGGCCAGTATTCAGCTAAGCTAGGGTATCAAATTCAAATTGCCCGTCATATTTCTCCTCCCTAGCCAGACAGACTATGTTGGGACACGAGACTTCTTCCTAAGGCCAGGGCTTTTTTATGGACTACTTTACATAAACATATCCTAACTGGGGATCGTTTGGCTTCTTTTGGTTTCTATGGGCCTAGCCAATGCTCGTTGTGTTACAATGCCTCCGAGTCTGTCAACCACCTACTCTTAAACTGTGCTTTTGCGGCTCGCTGCTGGGATTGGCTCTTGAATTCTTTGGGTTGGTCCTCTCCCTGGTAGTCAGATCTTGTGGACTTTCTCAATAGCTAGCCAATGGGCAACTCTAA
>VDFB02201313.1:0-15745 GCA_007258455.2 Sequoia sempervirens | reverse complement strand
ATCAACATATAAACACAAAATAATGTAGTTGTCATTATCCAACCTCTTAAAATAAACACAATGGTTAGAATTACACCTGTTGTAGCCTTGCTCAGCCATAAAACTATCAAATTTAAAGTACCATTGTCGAGGTGCTTGCTTCAAGCCATATAAACTTTCTATTTAATTTGCACACTAGTTTCTCCCTTTTACTTTGACCTCAAATCCTTGTGGTTGTTCCATATATATTTCCTCTTCCAAATCACTCATGGGAGAAAGGCTATTTTAACATCAAGCTGTTCTAAATGCAAATCTTCAACAACCACAATACTTAAAACAATACGAATAGAAGTCATTTTAACAACTGGAGAAAAAATCTCATCAAAATCAATACCCTTTTTCTGTGCAAATCCCTTTACAACTAATCTGGATTTAAATATCTTCTTACCTCCATCCTCCTCTTTCAACCTATAAACCCATTTGTTTGGTAAAACATTTTTACCTGCAGGCAACTTGCATAATTCTCAAGTCTGATTTTTTGGCAAGGAGTCCATTTCTTCTTCCATTCTATGCTCCCACTGAACCTTGGTATCCACCTGCATAGCTTCAACATAATATTCTGGTTCACCGGCATCAGTTAACAAAATAGTATATAAAGAGGGAGAGACTCTTTCTGGAGGTCTACTTATCCTTGAAGATCGTCTAACATTCACAGGAGTTTGTGGTATTTGTTGTTGCTATTGTTGCCCAGCATGAGGAACCACAGAAACATCATTGTTTGGAATATCATCCAACACTGCGTAATCATTTTCTTTCTTCTCATGCTGCAGCAACAGATTTTTGTACAAAACTTTCTCATTGAATATGACATCCCTACTTCTCACAATTTTTTAATTTTCAAAATCCCAAAGCCTATAACCAAATTCATCAATGCCATATCCAACAAATATACATTTCTTTGATTTTGCATCAAGCTTGGTTCTATTTTCAAAATCTACATGTGCAAATGCTTCATAATTGAAGGTCTTGAGAAAAGAATAACTCACCTTCTTACATGTCCATGCTTCCTCTGGAATACTACAACCCAAAGGATTAGAGGTACCTCTATTGATTAAATAAACAACAGTGTTTATAGCCTCTAACCACATGTTTAAAGGTAGCCCAACATGCAATCTCATAGTCCGTACACACTCCATTATTGTTCTATTCATGTGCTCAACCACTCCATTTTCCCCGCGGAGTTCTTGGAACCGCTTTTCTACCCACGTATCACTCATTAGAGGAACAATCTTAAAATTATTTTGCTGCAATACTCACCACCACATTATCAGATCCAGACATTTTAGCTTTTACCCGGCCCCCATTCTCAACCAAGCTTCTCCATTTTTAAAAGTTTCAAATACATCAGATTTTTGCTTAAGAAAATAAATCCATATCTTCCTAGTTGCATCATCAATGAATGTAACATAATACAGAGAGCCATCGAGAGAAGATAATCGAAAGTTGGTCCCCATACATCCATATGCACAAGTCTTAATTTCATCTTTCTTTTGCTTCCCATCCTTGAGAAAACTTACTCTCTTTTGTTTTCCATACACACAACTTTCACAGAAATCCATATTAACACATTTTAGACCTCGTAAAACATTATTAGAATGAAGTAATTTCATACCTTTTGTACTCATATGCCCAAGTCTATTATGCCACAGTGCTGATTCAGAGTCCACAGCAACTGTATGATCTTCTACTTGCTTAACTGCAGCAACTGTTCCTGAACATTGACCCTTTTCCATAACAATTAAAGTAGAAAGAACAATATGACCTGTACAAAGATAGGTGTGCCTCACTTCACACCTTTGCTACCACTAAGGCACCCTTTGTGACCTTCCAATTTTTATCACTAAATGTAACAACACAACCTTCATCATCTAGTTGCCCTGCTAAAATTAAATTTCTGAGCATTAACTTTGGAACATGCCTTACCTCATGTAGTAGCCAATGATTCTAATTCTACAACTTAATCTTGATTCTTCCTTTCCAACAATCTGACAGGGTTCGTTATCTCCTAAATAAACCAGCCCAAAATCCCCTTGGACATAATCAAGAAAATAACTTCTATGGGGGGTAGCATGAAATGAAGCCCCTGAATCTAACACCTAAGAATCATCAACATTATCAATGGAAAGAATCAAAGCATCCTCATCAGATTTATTACTTACCGCATTTTCCTCTTTACTTCCTTCCTTTTTGTCGCCTTCTTTATTTTTCTGAGACCAACAATATTTCTTTAAATGACCCAACTTACCACAATACCAACAATCCCTCTTGTCTCTAGATTGGGACGTTTTGTCCTTTGATTTTCCTTGTGACTTCCCACGATTTTTGGAATTTTTTCCTCTCCTTTGTTCTGCCCCTGCTTTCTGCATTTAAAACACTGCCTGATGTGGATGTTCCACCTAAGTTTTTCCTATGAATTTCCTCGCTCAAAATAACACCAACAACATCATCAAATTTCAATGTATTCGAACCAGAAACATAATTGCTAATAGCCATTACCAAGCTATTCCAGCTTTCAGGCAAAGAACACAGAATCAAAAGAGCCCTAACTTCTTCATCAAAGTTTACTTTTACAGTAATTTAATTGATCGTGACCGATTAAACTCATTTAAATGATCAAGAATAATCTGACCCTCTCTACCATTTTCATATTAAATAACATCCAAAGAATCTCCCCATATAGAAGTGATGACCACCTCCATCCACGTCTTTGGATTCTTATAGAATCCTTATGTAAATGTGAAATCTTGGTCGGGAGTATCATGTTTATATAATGTTTGGTTTTGAATGGCTTGTTGGTGTTATTATTTAGTGTACCCAGGATTCTTGGTTGCCTCCTAGCTCGAGGGTGGCTGGTTTTTCCAGCCAATGGTTGGGAGGCACGAGTACCACCATTGGTCCATGAAGATTTTTGGGTTCTTGTGTGTTTCTTGTGTAGGTGGTGTTGTTGGATAAACTTGCAGTTTTTGGAGTATTCCTTCTCCCCTTTGTCTACATACGTTGGGAATATTTGGCATTGTTAAATCCCCCTTGTTGACTGTTTGAAAAATATTGCAAGGATGCATAAAGAGGAAGGAAAACACATATATTTTTATACACCTGCCACTTGTAGTTGAGCATGACTTATCTCAGCTCCTGAAAGGCCACACAAAACTTTCTTAACCGAGTTATGTTTCTGTTTGAACAACATTGAACTCATTCTGCTATTTCCTAGAAAAATGAGTAATGTTTAAAGTAACATTATACAGTCTACTTAAAGATGTAATATTCAGTGTTAAAATGCAATATGAAACTGGTAAGAAATCATGTATGTAGTTGTAAAACATGAAAGCACTGTTCTGTATTTTTATTTTATTTCCTTGTCATGGAATATATCATATTTGAAAATGGAAGGGTATATGATTCTGTTATTCCATCCTAAATGAATAGGGGAGAGGGGCCCATAATGGAGCAGGGTTCAATAGTGGGAATAAAAGTAGTCCTCAGTTGGCTCCATAGTGGAGCACTTTAATATCAAATTGCAAAACACTTTTTATTCATAAAGTATGCAAAGTGACAAATCATGTGATGCCACATCAGCGCACCAATAAAACATGACTTAGTGCACCACTATCGGTCTCACTTTTTTTTGGGCCTTTGTGGATACGTTAATAAAAACCATGTTGATGTGGCCCTAAAACGAAATATAGAAGCACATGAGTTGCCAAATAAATTGTTGTAATGAATTGAGAGTGATTTGAAATTTCCACGCAGGATTTTGAGAAACACGAAGTTAGGGTGATCCACTATGAGCCCCTCTCCCCTAATACATGCCATCTTATTCCATTTGAGAAAACAATATGCATTTTTGTTGGAAGGCAGTCTGTATAAGAAAATGAAAGAATATGTATTTCTCTGCTAGATTCGAACTGTTGCGGAAATATATGGATGTGAAGATGCAAATATTTTATTACCTGGTTTTTAACATTATCTACAACTTTTCAGGAATGAGAATACTCGTATTTATAATATATTATATACAGTCACAACAGCTCATACGTTATAGTCATAAGTTTGCAAGTGCTGGATTTTCTCTTATCTTAAGGATATATAATAACAAACTATGCTAGTTGCCTGCATACACCAATTTATGGTTATATTGATTTCATATAATAATGCATAAATACGGTAGTGGGTTATCCTATAGAATTTATTCCGACTGTGAAAGATAAAGTAGAGATTATTTTATTTACGGAAGTAGCTGCCTTGCAGTAGTTCCGAGTTATGGAAAACTGTAGGTTTTGTAATAGCCATAGTATCAGATGAGTGGGGTTTTAAAGAATGCATTATATCTGCATCGTTGTTGTTCTTTAAAAGTATATTTATATATATACATGTGTGAACTTATAGATGGGAAAATCTTTGGGAATCGTTTATATTAATACCAAGGTCAGTACTAGCGGACTTATGGTAGTTTGATAATAATAAGTTAGCAGAGTGGATATTAGAGTTAATAACAGTCAAATTCATAATGAGGTTTGACTGACGGTAATACGTTTTAATATGGGATTCTCTAACTATTTGAAGTACCAATGTTTTAATGTTGTAGAAAGAAATTCCCATGCGAAAATAATTCTGCATCAATAATGGGTTCAATCAAGTCCGATTATTACTGTGTGTGTATAATCTTATCATCGTAAAATATTGCTTCTTGAGGTTATTATAATAAATATTGACACCAATCTTCAAACAGTAAACTCTAGCCAAATAAATGCATTGTCAGTATAATGTCTGTAAATGCCTTCCAACGGACGTTTCATGTTTGGCGCCCAAGCATTATTTCATCTGTAGACCGAAAACTCTTGTTATAAAAGGAAAAAAAAAATCTATCTTGACAAAAGCCGTATTAATATTTGTGTTTGGGCCAGTAGCAATCGTCAGCTTAGTAAATAGTACAATATTTAATAAAAGGAATAAAGTTGATGTTTAGCATTGACGGGCGATATTAATATTATTAGAAGAAATATTATACTGCATTAAAGAGCATTTAAAAAGAAACTGTTTATCACTTTACACTCACGGTTATAGAAAAAACAGTTCAAAAAAAAAAACGCATCTTGTAGATATCTCTGTTGGTTTAGTTTCCAAAAGATAGTATAATAAGTTCAAAAAAAAGAAACGATGGAGTAGTTTGCAAAATACATTGCTAAAACAAAATAAGGCCAAAATAAGGTTTTATTTAGAAAGCTACATGTATCATAAGGAAATTCATTAAAAAAACGTGTTAGGTTTTAGATTTTATTTATTTATAGGAAGATCACTAATTTGAACAAAGCCCTCATCACTAAGGTGGGTTGGAATTTTGTTCTGGGAAAGGTTGAATGGTGCGATATAATGAAGGTTAAATATTTGAACTGGGACCATTTCTCTAGGGCCCTGAATTTGGTGGGCCTCCCATTGGGGTCAAAAGTCTAGAATAATATCCTAAAATGTAGAAGGAAGGGATAAGATGGAAAATTGGGAATGGGAGGAAAATTAGATTCTAGGAGGACAGTTGGCTTGGGTGTAGACCTCTTGCTGATAGCAACTTTAACATTTTGAGGGAACATGCTAAGGAACATATTGGCACTTTTATTGTGGACTATACTCTACCCAGAGCCAAATGGAAAACTTTGGAATTAAGTTTCTTGGATAGGCCAAACCTTATCTATAAGGTTGCTGAGCTTTAGGCTCTTTTGAACAAGACGAGGCTCCCTCTCTATCCTAGGGAGGACAAGATTTTCTGGTCTAAAAACCAATCAGGGGATTTCTCTATTAAGCCTGCTTATTATTTGCTGCTTAAGTTTGATAGTGATGAATGTTGTTGGAAGAAGGTATGGAATCATCAACTCATTCCCAAAGTCAACTTCTTTTGGTGGGCCTCCATCCATGGAAAAATCTTGATTGTTGATAATTTGGTCAAAAGAGGCTTTCAGTTTCCCAACTGGTGCACCCTCTATAAGTTGACGGAGGAGACAATCTCCCACCGCTTTATCCATTTTCATTATGCCTCCCAAGTTTGGCAGAATGTCTTACAAAAGCTTAATATCCTTTGGGTTTTTGATAGGAATATTCATCAATTTGTCCTTAATTGGAAATGCCCATCTAAACACCCTTTAATTAGGCAACTTTGGTGTCTTATTCCTCCTCATGTATGTTGGTGTCTGTGGAAAGAAAGGAACAACAGGGTTTTCAGAGAAAAGGAGAACAATGTGGATTGTCTACTAAATATCATCAATAGACTCCTCCTTGATAATATCTCAGTGTGCTAATGGAAAATCCCCAATTGCCCCCCTATGGACTGGGATAGAAATATAGCCAAAATTTGGAAGTTGCCTAATGACTTCCAAAAGTTTGATAACTCTAAGAGGATTGTCAGGAGCAACACGAAGTGGAAAGCTTTGAAACCACCCTGGGTTAAGTTGAATTTTGATGGGGCGGCCAGAGCTGGGAAGGCTACAGGAGGAGGTATCATTTGTGACCATAATGGTTGTTTTCTTGCTGCCTATTTAGGGAACTTGAAAGATCACACTTGCAATCAGGCTGAAGGCATGGCCCTCCTCTGGGGCCTTAAAATTGCGCTATTAATCAACGTCAAGTCCATGGAAATTGAGGGTGATTCGATGTTTATTGTCGAAGCCATGAAGGGAAAGATGGTGGTTGGCTGCCCAGGCCATTCAAGGGGTTATTGAAGACATTCGTTCCCTTCTTACTAGAATCCAGGAGTTTACCATCCAACATGTTTACAGAGAGGGAAATGTGGTTGCGGACAGTCTGGCTGCTGCTGGGCTTGATCAGGAAGGATTGTGGTGCTGGAGGAAAGAAGAGTCTTTACCTCCTTCTATTGTGGTTCTTCTAAGAAAGGACTCCAATTATTTTTTCCATGATGCTTAATAACCTTTTCCCTAATTTGGTGTGGCTTTTACTAACTGTTGTTAGTATTAAGGGTAGGAGAGATTTTTTAAATTTCTGGCCGTTGTATGAAAAAAGAGTGGGGAAGGACTTTCCACGTGTTAGGTACGTCTATTTTTGGTTTTCCACCAGGATTATCCATCTCCATCCTAATGACCAATGGGGTCATCATTTTATTAATCCCTTTGAAGCTCGTGACAAGCTTTTCAGGTAGGCGGATTTGTTTCTATTTTTCGTGTCGTTTGGACCTTTCTTCAATATCATTTCCCTTTGTGCCGCAGACTTCTCGCATGGGGAAATTGATAGTTTTGAGTTGGCTACAGGAAAAAGAATTTATTTCCATCTTTTTTGGTTTTACAAGTTACCTCTTACTGGCCATTTCTACGTGGTTTTTTCTACTCCTGGTTTTCTCTATTTCTAGCTGGTGAATTTGCTTTCTGGTATTGTTTTGGCCATTTGTGGTGAGTGTGTTGGAGCTACGGGTGGGGACCGAGTGCGGGTGGAGCTTGATAAATGTCATGAATGGAAGGAAGACGACACTATTTGGCATATATGTAGGGAAGGCAGTATTTCACAGTATATGGAATTTATGATCAGCCACGATGAGGGTCTCTCAAGGAAATTTGTGACCTCTTGGAAAGAAAAAAGGGTCACAATTGGGAGCATTTCATTTGATATCAGCGAGGAGATCATCGCCAGGGCTACGGGTCTCACTCTAGAAGGGCCTACGTGGAAGAAAACCACCAAAGTTGTTGACCAGACCAGCCTCAACCTTTTCTTCCGGGGTGACAAGAAACCTGTTAAACTTCATGGAGGGTATGATTGTGAAGCGCTGCTTGAGCCGTGGGATAGAGTGTGCATGGTGGTGATGAAATACTTCACCCTTGAAGGAAGGTATGTCATGTATTACTACTACCATTTCAATTTCCTCAATCACCTTAGGAATCACCATAATATTTCCCTTCCGTTTTTTTTCATGCATTCCCTTGAGAGTACCATGTTGGATGTTGTTGAAGTCATGAATGAGAACAAAAATTTCACCATCCTTCACCAAGGGCTCATTTCGAGGCTTTATCATTTTCATTCGGTCCTTTTCCCTCCTCATCCCATCTCTGTGGTTGATGTGTCCCGTCTTGCCTCTGTCGAAGAAGCTCTGGTTTCTTCTACCCCTTCGTTGGCTAGCATCATGGACACCCCTGGCCTAAGTAATAAGAAATGCATTAAAAACCTTGCCTTGAAAATTTCACCGTAGGACACCTCCCCCTCCCTGGGGCCCGTGGTGGAAAGTAAAGAGAAAAAATGCACAGTCCCCACCTCGAGAGGCAAAGCTAAAGCCTCAAAGAAGACTAAATTCTGGCTCCACCAAATTGACTCGGATATTGAGATCACTAAAGAGACTAATACTCCTCGACGGTCTAATAGACTAGTTACCAAGCAAGAAAAAGGGAAGAGTTTCAAAGAGGTTTCGGATTCTGACAATGGGGACGAGAGTGAGAGTAGGAGTAAGGAGGTGAAGGAAGAAGGTGAGGAGGCTTTCTCGGGTTCTGCTAGTAGCTCCTCCCATGTGTCTGAAAGTCTTAAAAAGGGCCCTGCCAACATTAAAATCAAGGAGGTCAAGCCTTGTACCTCTAACATTGTAGAGGGTAAAGTTCCTATGGAGGAAGGCCATAGCAAACAGGATGCTGCCTGGGAGGAGATTGTTATTATGAAAAACAAAATTGAGAGCTTGGAGAAAAGAATTCAGGATGTTACTCGACTTTCCTTGAAGATTATGCACAGGTCCGCCACTACGCTTTGTTTGTTGCAGAAGGATATGGCTGTGAACGATGCAGAGGAAGATCCCGTCAGCAAAGATCTTCTTAAGTTCCTCTCTGATGACTGGGCTATGATTACTCATATTAAGCCATGCAGTGGAAAGTAGATTTAGTTTTTGGTGGGTTTTGGTTTTTTGGTTGGGGATGGCTGTATCAACCTTTGATCATGTTTTATTTTGTTAATGACATTGTTAATTTCCTCTATGATTGGTATGACCCTTGGTGGTTTATATCTCTAGCGACTTTATATGTTTCTTTTATGATGGACTCTGCTAGTAGCTTTAGCTTGACTGTATGTTTTTTGTATTGTTTTTGATATGTTTTGCTTAGGGTGATGGTCTAGTCTTTAGACCTACTGTCGCTGTGCTATTAGTGTTAGTCTCCTATGAATGGTCATGATTGCCTTGTTTTAATGGGACAACACCCTTGTTTTGCTGCTTTTAATATCAAAAACATTATCTTTTAGATTTAAAAATGCTTTAATTAAGCCCAATCTAATTACGTATACTTCTCCTTTTAAAAATATTTGTAATTTAAATTATATCTTTAAGCTTAATTTAATTATATATAAATTTTTTTATGAGGATTATTTATTAAAGATAATTTAAATTATAATTTTAAGATTAATTTAATTATATATATAATTTTCTTATGAGGAATATTTATATCTATATTGAATAGAAAATATTTGTAAAAAGGAGGGATAACATTTTACATTAGCAACAATACTAACATTGATACATTGGAATTATATTAATATTTTTTTGCTATTGTTTTAGAAAATAATAATTCTCTTTTAGTGTCACTCTTTTAATTGCATGGTTGATTCCATAAAACCTATTATAACATTTGCCTATGCTATTTTATTTTACTTTGCTATTTTATTCTACTTTACTTAACCTAAGTGGTGAAGTAACAAGGTTAAAATGAAAGATTTTAATTAGTGTTTTATCCATTTTCATGTAACAATATGATTGTTTTGGAAATGATGAAAAGGCTATCAATTTTTTAGTGATGCTAATTTTATTATCGCCATTTATTATTACTAAGATCACCTAACATTAGCTTAGCTCAAAATTAATTCACTTACACAATTCTCGATGGTTTATCTATTTGATAGTAACTAGGACAATCATAATAATAATATTTATAATTGGCTAAACAATGACAATGCTTATTGTGAGATTAACTTTGGATGATTATGTACCTCATTCTTGTTTTAAGGTCTGATGGTTAGTTTATTAAAAAAATTGATGGTTGTGTTTTTTCTCTTCGCGCAAAATTTAAGGCATGATAGAAATAAATACCTTGATGTTTGGTGAAAAACCTACATTCACAAGAAATAAATATAAATATAATAAAAAAATCAAAAAAATCAAAATTATACTTTTGGAAAGCTTATAATAATAGCTACATACTTACAAAACATAATTTTTAAATGAATTTATTTGATCCCTCAAAAGGTAAATAAAAAGTGATTTTTTGTCAACATTTTGATAGGTGCAAAGGAGACTCCATTGTGGGTATGATTTAAAACTAGAGGGGTTATATCCAAGGGTGTTTAATCTAAGGGGTCTTATCTAAACCTCTTCAATTAAAACCCTTTAGATAGAACCCTCAAGGTTTAAATCATTAATTTTTATAAAAATATGTGATTTCAGGAAAAAATTAGGATGTCTCAAGTTTGGACCCATTATTCTGAGATGACCTAGATGCCCAAGTAGGAGGCATTATGAGCTTCCTACACCATCTTGGGTCTTAAGTCACCATTGTTAAGGATGATCATTCTATTCCTAAAACATATCATACCATCTTGTTTTATAAAATATCCTCCATCTCTCAATAATTATGATCTCTGTTCCTAACCCCTCACACACCTCCTAGTAATGTGGACCACTTAGTAGGTTATCCAAAACCTATAGCCTGATTTCTATTTAATTATAACAACCCCCAAATTGTAGATCCAATTGTTTTATTACTTTTAATAAATAAATAACCATGTACAATAGTATGTATACACAAGTATAAATATATAAATATCAAATTAGTACCATAGCAAGTGAAATCCTATAAATAAATCCATAGATCCATGACAAAATAATAAAATATAAACCCATCTTTTTTGTTCGAATTGAGGAACCTGAGCCCAATGATCAGTCCATTTCTAAACCCTCACCGGTTGTTTCGATCATCCCTAAAAGAAAGATCCCTCTCGCGGCTAGCCAACCTGCTGAGGATTCCAAACCTAAGCCCCCTACCAAAAAGAAGAAAGGTGGCATGGGCTTGGCTCAATCCAAAGCTATTAAAGGGCTCCGCAAACTAAAAATTACACCCACAAAGAAGGATGGTAAATTTCCTGCCAAATCCAAGCATGAACCGAAGAAGGGAAAGAAGGACACCACTTTCCAAGTGGAGGAATCTCCCGCGAACAATGAAGATAAAGGCAATGTTGACAAAGATTTTCAAGGGTATACGGTGGTGGCTGTAAGTATTGACACAAGGGCCGAGCAAACAAGTGTTAGGAGGTCCAATAGACTGGCGCAATATAAAAGGAGGTTTAGGTTGATGAGATTTCTAACAGTTTGGAGTAGGATGAAGGCTAGGAGGAGAGGAAGCAAGACACAATTAAGGAGACTAAAGAGCTTGTGGAAGGACCAAGTCTCTTCCTTGAGTTGAATAGGATGATTCAGGAGGAATCCACACTGGATTCCTCCAATCATTAGACTCAAGTTGAGGAGACTAACAGGGTGGAAGCTGCCAAGGATGAAGACCCCAAAAACATGGTTGCTCGTGTTGCTAAATTGGAGAGAAAGTTTATAAGGTTGACTCAGTTCAGATCAAATTCATCCACCGCTCTGCTGTCACTTTTTCAGTGGTGCTAAAAGAGGAGGTTGAAAAGAAGGCTACCAAGGCTAAATCCAACAATAATTGGGTTGGGGATGATGTGTTGAAACTCCTCATGGAGGAGTGCGAGGGTATATCTAGGTGATGGGGGGTGTGTGGTTTGTTGTCAGTGGGTTGTCTTTCTGTTGTTTATTTGTAGTCTTTGTATCTGGATATTATGTTGTTACTAGTTGTGGACACCAAAAAAGTAACCCTTCTACTTTTTCTCATGTTTAGGCCCTCCTAGTGGACTTTGGCTTGATTTTTCCTAGATTTAATGTTGTAATGTGGTCAACACATTCACATTAGGTCTTGGACCCTTGTGAATCATTAAGACTTCTAGGATGTCTTGTAAAGTTGTTGTGAAGTGAACTGTAACTCACTTTCACACTTTTCTAGGACCCTTTCATTATAATTCACTTAAATAACCCCTTTTATCACTTACCGAGTCTTATTTTAAAGTGTTGTAACAAACTCTCACACTTTTCTAGACTTGTCATCACTAATTCAACCCTTCCTCATGTTTAAGTGACCTCTTAATGTAGTTTTCGACCCTTCTTAAGTATTTTTTTGAGGATATTCCCGTTGGAAAACATTTAATGCCCTTTAATTCCCAACACCCACTTAATTTGCTTAAGTGGGACTAAGTCGCCAATAGGGGCGACTTAGTCGTTTTTGGCACAAAAATCAAAATTATTTCAAATTTCTGGTGGGATTTCATTCTCTAACCCTTGAGGTCGGCCTGTGATGTGTTATTTTTGGGAAAGTTAGTAAGTACAAGTATAAATAAAGGTTTTTCTCCTCATTTTTCATCTCCTACAATCTCCTAATCTCTTGCACTCTTTAAGCATTAAATCTCTCAAGCATTCAAGCACTATAAGCATAATCAAGTCATCCATCGGAGCACTTCATTGCATATCTTCAGAATTATACACCAAGGGTTTGGTAAGTTTATGACATTGCATGTTTTCTATTTATCATTCTCTTTCCATTCCATTTCATTTTATAGGGTTTTATTACCAAAGTGGGGTTTGACCGACAAACCCCTATACTCTAACCCTTAACCATTTTTCCCTCTTTGCATGTGTGTTTGCAGAATTTGTAGGAAGATTTGTCAAAGAAATAGGTGTTGAAAAGTGGTCAACAAGCGATAAAAGCCATTTGAATCAACAAAGACCTAATTCAAGCTTGGAGACTATTTTTATCCCATTTTCTGTAGAATCAAGACTAGACACCTGTTAGAAAAGCAAGTGCAGCCCTGAAGCTACAGGATCTTGTCTCGAAATTCCTAAAATATTCAGGTAGACTAAGTCACCACCAATGGAAAATTAGTCTAATTTCCAGGCCTAAAAAGTGATTTCTACATTTTTATTACCCATTTGGCAAATTCCTATTCCAACAAGTTTTCCCCGAAATTGGGACTAAGTTGCCTAGCTTGGCGTGAGTGTCCCAATCAACATTTTCAGTCATTTTTTTTAGGATTCCAGAATCTCTCCACATCATATTTTAGATTCCAGGTGTACCTCTCCATTTCTATTCAGTTATTTCATCATTTACTTGCATTTTTAGGTGTTTTTGCATATCACAGCGTGTTTTCCAGCACTTTGCATTTCTTAGGTTTAGCATCATTAAATTATTTTCTTTTTAGATCAGTTCATTAGGACATCTTAATTAGACATACTACATTCCATTTACATTAATCTTGAGTGTAGACATTTGCATTTTGGACCCCATTCTTTCTCCTTTTAGATGAAAAACCCTAGAAGGAGCTTAAAGCAGTTGGGCAATCCAAAATCATTGTCCACATTTTGGTGAACCAAAATTTTGAACATATTTTCTTCTAATTTCAAGTGCATCCTAGGTTTCAGTTACATTGCATTGATTAAATTGCATCCTAGGGTTTTAAAAATTGCATTAGTGAAAAGCTCAAATAGCTTGCATTTTTCATCATTTTTGCATTGAAAACAACAAAAATTATGCATTTTCATACTTTAGTTGCATCTGTGCATCTGAAAGACATAAAATTGCATTCAATTTTTTTGACAAATCTAAAAAAATTATCATCACCGGGACTAATTCGCCACATTGGGTGACTTAGTCCTCCTACACATTTTGCACTGCAATTTCTGGTATTTTTTGGGTATTTTCTGCATTTCTATTTTCTGGTATTGCATTCTTGTTTTAGTTTACATAATTTCTATTATTTGCATTTTATTATCACTAGATTTCATTGCATTTTCATCCACCCCACCTCTTGTGGTATTCGTATGAGTGTTTGGTGCCCTATTAATAATACTTTAGTGAGAAGAAGTTCCCGACTCATGGCATCCCATAATAACACACTCGTTGTGGACCTTGGGTTCTCTCGAGCTCCTACTCTTGGTATGGAAAATAGTACATTAGGCATGGATACTACCACTAGTACACCTTTACCTTCACATACCATGCATGTTGACACATCAGATGCTCACATTCTACAAGACAAATTCATTAACATCCATGAGGATTTAACAAATTTGCAACAAAACTTGTGTCTTGAAAGTATTTCAACCATTACAATTCTTGCTATAGACAACATCCATCAAATGCTTGAAAGTGATAAGGGCTTAGATGTTATGAAACAAATTGTTGAGATATACCAAAAATATGCTTCTTCCACCTCTAGCACATCTCAACCAACAAACACTGTGGTTAGCCAAGGAGGATCTCACATTCCTCCTCCTTCAACCATAGCATCCATACCTACCTATACCAATCCTCAAGTTACAACAACCATGCAACAAGTTAGTCATGTGACTCCTTCTTTCGCTCTTCCAACTAGCATTCCTAGTTCTTTTGTGGCATTGAATGTTCCATCCTCCACCACCTTCACCCCTATTAGTGTCCCCTTCACTTGTCCCAACATTACATACACTTCATCACCATTCTCTCTTCCACCTCATACCACTTACACTGACCCTCTCATTACATAACTCTTCCAAACTGTTTCTTCCATGCAACAAAAAATATCTACCATAAACCAAAACCAAACCACACCAACCACCTACTATGTCCATAGTAGCCCATTATCTTTGGAAATATTAAGAATACTGATGCCACAAGGAATTGAGATGCCTAGGTTTGAGAAGTACAGAGGTAAATGAGACCCTACTAATCATGTCAATGCCTATACAGCCTTATGTAGTGATTTTGTCCTTGACGATAAACTATTAGCTAAACTATTTCCTAGGACTTTAAAGGATACTGCTTTGGAGTGGTTTTCCTCTTTACCCAATCATTCAATTCAATCATTTAATGAACTTATTGATGCCTTTATAAGTCATTTCCAAGTCCATATGACTCCCAAAAAGACAATGGTTGATTTAATGAGATGTAAATAAAATGTGGATGAAAAAGTAACTGATTTCATTTCACGTTATCAATCATTATATGCTCAAGTAGATGTCAAGGTTCCTGATTCACATCTCCAAAAGATGTTTATTTAAAACTTGCAAAGTCACATTCAAGATAAATTGACCATGATGAAATTTCCTTCTTTCATGCACTTATGCACAACCCTTTGTGATTATCACAATTCGGTTAGTAGTCAGGATGAAAATTCCACTTCCAACCACACCGAGAAATCTGAATCTAACACTTCAAACAATTTGCAACCATTTCATAAACCAAACAAAGGGTTTTTACAATTCAACCCCCCTCCTCAACAACCACCTCAACCTGTCAACAACCAAGTAGTAGTTGTTAAAGCCACGATACCTTACAGTTATGGAGATCTAAAATGACAGTTTACACCATTACCAAACACTCTTCATAACACCATGACCCAACTTATACAAGAACAAATGATTTATTTGCCTCCTATTAAACCATTAGATGCAACTAAACCTTTTCCTCCAACCTTCCAACTTAACGCTTATTGCCATTATCATAGAAAAAATGGACATGACACAAAACAATGTAAGCGTCTTAAACACATAGTACAAGACCTCATTGATTCTGGTCATCTATCTGTTTCAAATGCTAATGTAAAAGGCAATACCTCCATTGCCCCACCCAATCAAAATTTGCAAATTTTTACCAAT
>VDFB02201312.1:0-17446 GCA_007258455.2 Sequoia sempervirens | reverse complement strand
CCTCACTTGTCATATCCCATATCTTTATGTGATCCTCATGACAAGAAAATTCACCACCATGAAAATTTCACCTCAAGCAAAATTCACCACCAACAATTCACTTGCTGGTGGTGAATTTTCTTTGAGGTGAATTTATCATGATGGTGAATTCCCTATGTGGTCCTCACACGTGTGAGATGACTCACATGTTATATCAATATTCCCCATATTTTCTTACACACATGATAACTTTTAATCTTCATCATTTGATCGAAATAAAAAAATCATAAACATTCAAATCCTCTTTATCCTTATCAACTCCAAATACAACACTCAAAAAATACCACTTAAAATTTTATATAACACATTTTAGATTTAACGGTGACTAGATGGTACAACAAAAATTATGCATTCACAGCTTTTTGGGGGATGGCAGAGGGACTGCATGATGATTTAATTTATGTTTTATGTTTTATAAATTGTTGTTTTGTGTGATTCTTTGAAACCCATTTGATTTTTACAGAAACTGGTTTAAGGATATTGAAATCATTGACACAATACTTGCAGGTTCCCAGTCAGTCCCACAGAAGATGGGTTTTTATTGTCAATACAAAGGGAAGGTTTTCACAACTGATAAAGAAGTTGTTTTTCTATACACCTAGAATTTGTTACACACATTATCTTTGTAAGAAAAAATATATGTTTCCCCTATTTTATATATTTTAAATAGTGAATTCTTATTATGTGGAATTATTATTGTAGCTTAAATGAAAATATATTTAGATTTTATAATATGTTATGTTAATTTTTTTAATTTTTTTTTATAATATAGTAGGAGATAATATTTTCACCCATGGAGAGTAAATAGGTTTATGAGAATTCTGTTTGTCATTTAGAAGGTTTAAATCTTGTAGGACAACAACGATTAATTGATGAGGGATAAACTCAATGAGCACAAAGAAATATATTTTTAAATAGGTTAAAGCAAACTCTCAACTCAAATTTTACTCTATCTTCATCCATACCACTATAAAAAAACAAAGAGGTTGGAAGATTAAATAACATTGTAAATCTGTCCAAGAATTTGAGATATGACTATAGATAGTAATGATAGGTTCTTGATCCATTCTAGTATTTGTCAAAATAGTTCATTATTGTACTCACTAACATACATATATTGAATATTAATATATATAAAATACGTCGAGAGTTATCATAATTGAGGTGTCTATTGCACTACTTTTAGAACTATTATTAATTTCAATTTTAATATTATAAAATTAATTAGGATTTGTATTAGGGTTAAGGTTAGTGTTACTTTTAAAATAGGGTTACTCTAAAATTTTGTTTACAATTAAATTAAGGTTAGGGTTAGATTTTACATAGGGTTAAATTAAGGTTTTGGTTAGGGTTGAATTATAGTTAGTCTAATGTTTTCATCATTGTTTATTTCAATTCCCATATATAAGGCTACACATTAAAATTAAATGGAATTCCTCCCCAAACTTACAACATAATGTTTTCGTTAAGGGTAGCTTTGTAAGTATTTGATTTTAGGTTTTATAAAGATTAACTTAAAATCATACGAACTTGTACATAGAAAAACATAACATCAACATCAACCATTTGCATTTTATTAGAACATATCTACTTTCAATTTGTTAATGAAAATAAATATAAAATAATGCACTCGTAATAATTGTTAAATAATATTTGTATAATTATGAAAATAATTATTATAAATTTAGTTGCAATAACATACTTTTTTCTTTAACACATTCTAATAAATAATAATGCTTATGTTTAGTAAGTATCTGATTTTAGTTTTTATAAAGATTAACTTAAAATCATACCAACTTGTATATAACAAAACATAACATCAACATCAACCATATAATTGTTTTTCATGTTCTCAATTTCACCTATTGGTGTAAAATGGAATTGTTGTTTTGGTATAAAGCTATCCTCCTCCAAACACAACTCAACTATCAAACTACTTTCTAATAAAATTTCCCATTCATTCTTTATTTTGAGTCTCCCTTTTGAGATGATAAACACTTTCCCAGTTTCTATGTGATCATAAAACTATTCTGCAACCGCATTAAAACATGTTACTCTTATTTCACCACCATCTAAGTCAACCAAGTCAAAACTAGAAAATTTTTCATCTCCTTTTGCATTGTTAAATTGACGAAGTTGACCCTTTGTAGTGACTCTTGCCTTTATTAACTATCTATTTTGGTACGAATTCAGTGCTACAATAAGAATGGTCCTTGTAGGAGGTTCATTTTTTACAACAATTGGGTGATCATATGGATTGTTGGTAGGATTCATGCCCGAGTCATCAGAATGTAGGAAAAATATTATTCAATAGAATTAGAGCATGCCCACAAAAATGGAAGAGAATAAAGTTTGCATAATTTTAAACAATTTAACCATTTCTATAAGAGAAAACAAACATTAAAATAATAAAAAGTACACGACAAAAGATAAGTATTGTGATTATACACTATTTAAAATAGTGAGATAGTTGTACAACTCATGTGTTATTTTAAAGAGCACCTTATATCCAAAGGTATGCAAAGTAATTTAATACATAATTTAACACAACTTATTTACTTCTTGATCAAATAAATAACTAATATATGGTAGTAGACATTATTCAATTAGACTTAAAATATGATGTCTAAATGATACAAAATTCATATTTGATGACCTACAACAATGTTATTTCTCTACACATTATCCAAGTACACCTGAAAAGCTTCAACAATACGAGAGGAATCACCTTCCTCGTATTGTTCATCATAATACAACTCTTTCAGGAAGCTACAAAATGCAAACAACTTTTCAAAAGTAGCACGATTTTTTTTAGCAATTTCTTCCATTGATACAATATCCCAAAAATTGATATTTTGTACATACATGCTTCAAACTCAGTTGTTTCACCAAGATCCAAACTCAGTCGTTTCACCAAGATTTTCCAGAGGATGACCTGAAAAACACAACATTGTTAGCACTAATATTTTTCTTCTGCCTGTCAAAAGCCAACATCTATTTTCAAAATTTTTTACTCACCTATTTTGTTGGTAAGGTAAAGACAAGAAAAATAAAACAAAAAACTACTAACTGCTACAACAAAACAAAGACTTCTTTCTTTTCTTTTTTATTTTATTTTATTTCTGATGATTAAAACAGGTTACAACAACCTCTTTTAAAAACTAAGCAAAAAACTAAAAACTAAGCTAATCTAATTTCCCTTTAATTTTAAAACTTATTTATCCATTACCTATTGAGTGTTATTTTATGTATCTATAAAATCAAATTTTCTATTCTTTTTTTCTTTTAGTATAATTATAAAATAAAATTATACTTAAAAAAATCATAATACAAACAAAATTCTAATCCTAAAATTTTCATCATTTTTTCTCTAATCAAAACTCTAATCCTAACCCTAATTGAA
Source organism: Sequoia sempervirens (assembly GCA_007258455.2). NCBI lineage: Eukaryota > Viridiplantae > Streptophyta > Pinopsida > Cupressales > Cupressaceae > Sequoia > Sequoia sempervirens. The sequence continues at coordinate 14,004 of VDFB02201312.1, read as the reverse complement.
TGCTATTTTAAATTGAAACCATTTTAAAATAATATTTAAGTTTTATTGAAAATATTTAAAAAATCTAAAAAGAAGAATCTCAAACAAAAGATAAGAAGATAAGATTTAAGAGTGGATATGGATAATTAAATAAAATCAAAACTTTAATCCTAAAATTTTCATCATTTTTTCTCTAATCAAAACTCTAATCCTAACCTTAATTGAATAAATATATTGAAATTTCTTATAATTATAAAAAATATATTTGTGTTACTACTATAAATAAATGTTCACCCTAAAAACTTAAAAAAATATTACATGACACTAAGTATTTAGTTTTAAAAAAGAAAAAAATTAAATTGATTTTAAAATCTAAAAAAACAACATTACCGCCACTTGCACGTCAAATTTAACTTTATTACTTTTTCTTTACAAAGATTTTTGGATGTCATTATTTATTAGATGACACTAAGTATTTAGTTTTAATTTATTTTTTAATTAAATTGATTTTAAAATCTAAAAAGCAACATGACCACCACTTGCACGCCAAATTTAACTTGATTAGTTTTTCCTTACAAAGATTTTCGATGTCATTGTAATATGCCTCAGCATAAATATTCTTCTACACTAAAAGTTTAAATTATTATTATTTTATTGAAAGAGCATTTAATACAACTAGATTTTAAAATTTTGAAAAAATCTTCTACAAACTTTTACAACTTTAAATTCATGTAGTCCTTATCTCTAAAAATACAAAGCCCATGTATGAAAAACTATTTTAGAATCTCTAATAACAAAACCTCCTCCAACCAAACCTTTGAATACTCTATCAAAATTTAATGTGTAAGAAACCAACTACTTATGAACATTATTTAACTTGATTAGTTTTTCCTTACAAAGATGTCATTGTAATACGCCTCTCGGCATAAATATTCTTCTACAGTGCTGAAATTTTAAATTATTGTTTTTTTATTGAAAGAGTGCATTTAATACAACTAGATTTTTAAAATTTTGAAAAATCTTTCTACAAACTTTACAACTTTAAATTCATTGTAGTCCTTATCTCTAAGAATACAAAGCCCATGTATGAAAAACTATTTTTAGAATCTCTAATAACAAAACCTCCTCCAACCAAACCTTTTGAATACTCTATCAAAATTTAATGTAAGAAAATCAACTACTTATGGACATTATTTCCCAATTATAATTTATTTTATAATTGTATACTCTTATTCCTTAAACTAAATAATGTCAAATTCAATATTATTCAACTAGCTACTAAAGTGAAATTAATTTACAACATATGGTGAGTTAAAAAAAAAGGGATAAAACAACATATAACAACCATTAATCATTAGTGATAGGGGAAAATCTCATTGTTTCCATTCCTACTTTTATTCACCTTCAGCCATCAGTAGGTCTTGGGCGTAGAAGAAAGGATTTCTTGAAATCATGATGGGTGAATCGCATGGTGGAATGCTTGGTGGAACACATGGAAAAATGCAAGGTGGAAGGGTTGGCTGGGTAGATGATACAAACCAATCTAGATCCTCTTTTCATGGTCAAAACCCTCATTTTTGTAAGCAAAGTCATTATCAGAGCCCATCCCATTTTGGGCAAGATTCTTTCACTGGTAAAGGGTGTCCTCAAATTAACCCTAGGGACAAGGGTATTCTAGAAACCCCAAATCTAGGTTTTTCGACTGATTAAGGGTGGCCTCAAATTAACCCTAGGGACAAGGGTATTCTGGAAACTCTAAATTTGGGTGCATCGTCTCATCATTGGAGGAACTATGGCCAGTCCAAAAATTCCTTTCAAGAAGACTTTTCTCGCTCAGACAAGAATGATCAACAATACCTTAAACATGGAGGGCCAAAGTCATCTCAGAATCATAAGCAACTGGAATATAATCGTCCTCCTCCAAGCACTCCTTCCTTTTTTGGATGCACTCTTAAAAGGAATTTCCATCAAAACCACAGGGGTTTTTATCACCAGAAAAGTAATGACAACTGAAATTGTTGCTCTAATCAACGAGGGAGCTAGAGTAGGTTACAAAAGAATAGGGAAATAAACCCTCATCTTCGGAGGCACAAAAAAATCTAGAAACTCTGGGAACCATTCAAATTCCCATTTCCAACATGGGAATGATTATGATTTATGTGATTCTGAGGCATCAGCTGCTTGAGAACGAGAATGGAGGCCGACACCAACAACTCCTATGCATTTAGAAAACTAGTATGAAGATTGTGCACAAAATGGCTTTTTCGTGCAACTTTGGGGTGAAGATAAGTAGCTTTCTAAAATTTATGGTTGGATCTGGGATCACTGGTATGAATATTTTGATTTATTTGTGGTTTCAGCTTCTTCTTTCTTTGTTCTTTTCAAGAATCTCACTATTAAAGGTAGAGTAATGTGTAAAGGTCCATTTTGGATTGGGAATACTTTTCTTGGGACTCTTGACTGGAAGGAAAATATGTCTTTGGAAACCCTAAGTTTACGTCCTCTTCTTGCTTGTTTTTCGCTTCCATTCCTTCCAGTTGAATTTTTTGAGATTTCCTCGATCAAACAAATAGTTAACCACTTTGGGGATTTTCTAAAAAGCAAATTCATTATTGTGAATGGAAAACCCTCCATTAGGGTTTGGGCTCTGATTAATAAACCTTCTTCCCTCCCTCTTAGAATTCGTTTGTCCACTAATAAAGGGGAGTGGATCATTCAACAGTTAAAATGGGAGAAATCTATATGGAAGGAGGAAAACTTAATTATAGATTCTAACATTTTTTCTAGAGCTGAAAAATCCAGATCTTTCTTCGCTCTCGGGGGCTTTAGGTTTAGACCAACCAACTCCTAATTCTCTTTTTGACCCATTCCCTCCTTCGTCAAATCATACTGAGTCTCTTCAAAATTCAGTTTTTGGCACTCGGGATCTCAAAAATATTTCTGTAAGTGGTTAGCTTGTACACTCCCAACATATTTTAAGCCCTGACCCGAAACCCTCTTCTTTGAATTTTCCTTTGAACAATGCTATTTCTTCTTCTCATACCCATTTTAGGGGTCATGCTTTCTCAAAAGGTGATATTAAACACTTTGAAAACATCCTTAATGGTTCTGAGGAAAATTTGATGAAATTTGTAAACGAGGCTATGACTAAGGCAACAAAAGATCTAATTGAAGAAATTGTAGATGAGGTTGTGGAAGAAAATCATTCAGTAATGAACTCTCCCACACCTCCCATTACTCAATCTGCAGCAAAAAGAAAAATAATTTTTTCTGATATTGTCCTATCTCCTCCTGCCCCTTCAGCTCCTATAGCTTTGGATTCTTTTTCTTCCCCTCCCATCTCACAATCTAAATATGACCTTAAGGCGTCAACTTCTCCTAGACCTAAAAGAGGACGAAAACCTAATAAGAAGAAGACAAATATAGAAACTGTAGTAGGGCTCCAATCTACTATGGAAATGAACCTTCATTCAGCCTCCAAGAAATCGGGTGGGTTAAATACTCCCCCCCGCAATGTTGGCAGTGTGATTCTACTGTGGGGACTAAATCTTCATAAAGAATCAAAAGGAAGAGAGAGGGATTCTCTCCTTGAGTGCAATGATGATCATCTCTTGGAATGTTAGGGGCTTAAATGCCCCTAACAAAAAATGCTTAATAAAGCGTCATTTATTTGGTTCACTCAGAAATTATTTTTCTTTAGGAAAGTAGACAATTTGTTCAATCTGCTAAAGATACTTTTAGTTCTTGGAAATATTGGGACTTGATTGTCTCACCTGCTCTTGGTGCTTTAGGGGGTTTAATTACCCTTTGGAATAAGTCTTTTGTTAAAGTTGATTAGTTTGAAATTAAAGCAAATTGGATAAAAGTTTCAGCTTGGTGCTTAAGATCAAATACTCATTTTATGATTTATAACATTTATGGCCCATGCATCATAGATGGAAGAGACAAATTTGGAAGCAATTATCTTGAAGCTTTGAGTTTGTTTCTACTACTTGCAAAATTCTTGCGAGAGATTCTATGTTTCTCTTGCTTGCAAAATTCTTGCGGGAGATTTTAATGCTATTAGAAACCCTTCTAAAAAAATTGGTGGAATCACCCCCCCAACTGCTATGATGGATGATTTTAATAATTTTATTTTTTCCAATAATCTTGATGACTATTTGATCAAAAATGGCATTTTCACTTGGACTAACAGACGAAAGGATTTCTATCAGATAACAAAAAAACTTTACTTCTTTTTGCTTTCTGATAATTGGCTTTCGGTTCCTCAGCACTTTGTTTCAATTATTCACACTCTCCCTAGTTCGGATCATTTCCCAATCTCTCTGTCTTTTTTTGAAGAAAAGAAAAACATTAAATGTCCTTTTAGATTTGAAGCTATGTGGTTTAGAAACTAATTGAATAAGAGACTGGTGGACTAACAACCCTTTTTTTGAGGGAACAAGAATGTTTCAATTGAGCAAGAAACTGCCATATTTGAAAGTCAAGATCAAGGACTGGAATGTTAGGCATTTCAAAAACATTTTTTCTACAAAAATCCTAATCGAATCAGAATTGTTTGAAATATATGAAGAAGTAATCAGAAAGGGAATGGATAACTCTTTGTATAATAAAAATAAAATGCTTAAAGCAGACTTAGAAGAGATTCTTGCCCATGAAGAATGTTACTGGAGACAAAAATCCAGGGAGACCTGGCTAAATGAAGGGGATAAGAACACAAAATTCTTTCATTCTTCCACAAAACTATGCAAGTAGTCAAGTAAAATCCTTTGAATTTTGTCCTCTTCTGGTTCTATTCTCACTATAGATAAGGACATTGGTCTTGAGGTAGTTAATTATTTCAAAAACATTCTCTCTTCAGATACCTCTCCTAATCTACATGAAGAGAATGAGATTATCAATAATATTCCCGAACTTTTGAATGAGGATCACAATAAAATGTTGATGACAATTTTCTCTTGATGAGATTAAAGAAGTGGTATTTTCCATGGAACCTGAGAAAGCTCCAGGTCTAGATGGATTTATATTTATCTTCTTTCAAAATGTTGGGATTTTATTGGTTTTGATATTCTTCTTGCTTTAGAAGAATCTAGAAGATACAAGAAAGTCTTTAAAGATTTTAATGCAAATTTTCTTGCTCTCATTCCTAAGAAATCTGCTCCATCTTCTTTTAATGATTTTAGGCCTATAGCCCTTTTTAATTTGATTTACAAAATTCTTACTAAAGTAATTGCATCTAGACTTGCCAAGGTGCTCCCCTTGATAATCTCTGATGAATAGGGGGGATTTGTTCCAGGGAAGGACACTCCTGAAGTCGCCATCTTGGCACATGAAATTGTTCAATCAGTTATATCAGAAAAATCATCTGCAGTGGTTTTAAAACTAGATATGCTAAAAGCTTATATGATAAAGTTAACTGGGCTTTTTTACTTGCAGCATGTTAAAGAAATTTGGCTTTTCACAAGGTTGGTGTAAATGGATGTTTTCTTGTATCTCGAGGGCTAGTTTTTCCATTATTATCAATGGCTCACCTCATGGTTTTTTTACCCTCTCTCAAGGGGTGAGGCAGGGGGATCCCTTATCCCCTTTTCTATTTATTTTATTGGATGAATGTGTAAGTAGATCAATAATCTCAGCTCGTAATGCAAGGATACAGAAAGGTATATCTATTCGGTCTTTTCCAACTCCAATCTCGCACTCTCTCTTTACTGATGATACACTTCTTTTGGGTCAAGCTACTATGGCAGAGGCTAAGATAATGAAAAAGATTATTACAGATTATTGCTCACATTCGGGGAAAGTTTGTAACTCGGAAAAATCAAAGATTTTCTTTTTGAATGTTGATCCTTTAATCAAAAGGAAATTACTTAAGTTTTGGGGCTTTCAGTGTGACTCGCTCCCATGTAAATACCTCCAGGCATTCCTTTCTTTTCTGGAAAGGAATAACATGATTTTTGGGACAGACTGATCTCTTCAATTTCTAATAGAATTTCTCTTTGGAAATCCAAATGGCTCTCCTTTGCGGGAAAATTGGTTATGCTTAAATCAGTTTTATGCTCACTTTCAATCTATTTAATGTTGGTTTTAAGCTTACCTAAAGGGAAAGGACTGATATTGCAAAAAGTCCTTAGAGATTTCCTTTAATCAGAAAATATGACAACTAAAAAGAAATTACCTCTTGTTGCATGGGATATTATTTGTGAACCTTAAACACATGGGGTGGTTGGTTTGAGAAACACCTTCCTTCAAAACAAGGACTGAGGTGCAAAATTGGTGTGGAAAATTTACACTAAACCAGATTCTAAATGGTGCAAACAATTGAGATACAAATATTTGGATTCCCTTGATAAAGAAATAATTTTTACTCAAAAGCAGTTGTCCAAGGGATCTAAAATTTGGAATTTTATCTCTTCTTGTAGATCAGCTATCCTTCCACATCTTTCTTGGGTAATCAACAATAGAGAAAAAGCCCTTTTTTGGGATGATGCCTAGAATGGCCACACACCGCTTCGTTAGTTGAGGGATTGGAATCAATTAGAATCAGAATTAAAACTCAAATGGGGTCATAAAGTTAGAGATTATTTGGATATTGATCCTTTCAATACCTCTAACAACAAACGGAAGGACTTTAATTTTTTGCAAGTTCTACCTCATCTTAAACTTTTATTAAAGGCTGAATTGGATAAGAGACAAGTTTACCTTTCAAATAAACAAGATGAAATCACTTGGTTAAAGTCTAAATCTAGACAATACAACGTCAAAGATTGTTACAACTCTCTTTTTAACTCAAATCACTGCATCTCTTTTCCTATTAGGCTTTGTTGGGTCCCTTATACTCTCCCCAAGGTGGGAGCTTTTGCTTAGTTGGCCATTAAAAACAAAATCTTAACTGGTCTGAGATTGGACAAATTGGGCATAACTAATCTCTTCCCTTGTGTTATGTGTGGGAAAGCTTTTGAATCGACGGATCATCTTCTTTTAAATTATGAATTTTCCCAAACCTGTAAATAACCTTGAATGGTCAAGCCCTCTCCATAATTCACTTTTACATTCATTTTCTTTCATGGCCTTCTCTTTATTCCACTTCCATTTTTTCTCCCCTATGGGAGATTTTCCCTTCCATTCTTATCTAGAATATTTGGTCATGTTAGCAGGTTTGATTATTCAATCAGTAGAAGCTTTAAGAATCCGCAAGTATTTATATGGTGTGTAAACCATGATTTTTTAATACTCCATTCTAAATTGATAATGTATTGAAATGGTTAGTTTTGGCTTTTCCAAAGCTCACCTGTCATGTTGTAAATTCCCAAAAGAAGAGCCTTGAGAGATGATAGCAAATTAGAAAAATAAATCAAAGACGACTTTACAGGCCTATAAATACAAGTTATTTGTAAATAAGAAATGCAGTGCTATAAAGTCAAGCAACTTGGTACATAGTTTGTCACAGTTCATTAAGATATTTGGTTTTTTTAATTAATTTTTGAGTTAAAATTTTGTATTGTCTTCTGTGATGCAGGCAAGAAAGATAACTCTTGTGAAGCTAGGACGCATTTTTATAACTTATTGGTCTGATAAGTATTGTGAGAGATGCTGCAGAAACTGAAAGTAAGCTGTCATGAACATTTGTGTCTAATTTGTAATTCTAATGCTTAATTTAATATTTAAAAAAAGTATTGTAAAGATAAGTGCCAGTAATTACCAGTTGGTGTATTTTATAGTTAATCAAAATTAATTATTTTTTAAATTAATATTAATATTTATTTATTTAAATAAAATATATTACTTAAAATTATATGTATAATAAGTTATTGAAATTTTTGTTAAAAGAATTAATATTTTATTAGTATAGATATATATTTTTTAACGATCTCTTAAGAGTTCTTTGTTGTATACACAAAGAGTGTGTGGTTGTGTTCAAGGTGAGTGATCGTGTGATGGAAGAACTGTAGTTACTTTTCAAACCATCAATATGACTTTGCATTCAATGTGGAGATATATGAAGAATGACCTTTGAGAGGGTTCATTTATAGATTTTGAGGGTAGATGATTAAGGGTTGAGATTTGATTTTGAGATCAATGGCTAGAGTTTCATAAGGGATTGGGTGGAAAGGGAAGCCTCCAAGGGGTACCTTGTGTGTCCAATGAATGTTGAATTGACAAAACAACTCTTAAATATTTTATTCATGGGATGAATGTGTGAGTGTGTTAACAAAAACTCTTATCTTTTACCTTAAAATTGACAATCACTTACATGTCAAAATATTCATATTTAATAATAAATATAATATTTTTAGAATAAACAACACATAAAATTTATGTCTCCATATATAGTAAATAAAATAGTTATAAAATAAAATAACTTTTAAGTAAATAAAATGAATCCAAATTGATATCTCTCAACATTTTTTAAATACATATATAAATATCTATATATTATTATTTTAATTAAAATATTTTAATGAAGAAACTAATTATAAGACAACACAATAAATTGTAATTATATTTATATATTTGTTTGAAAAATGTGTTATATATATTTTATTTGAAAAATGATCATTTTGTAAATGAAGACTCATGCATATTTTTGTCATTTCTTCATGCTTTGGTTCCTTACTAGTGTTGCAGATTTAATTTTTTAAAATTACAATGGATGTAAAATTAGGGTTTTATCCACACCCATGTGAAAGAAGCATTCGATAGCCGGGTTTGAGGGTCCATTCTTGAGACTAAGTTTGAATGTTTACGGATGCTTAATTCATTCTTGTTTTGTGATTAAAAATTGATGGTACATTTGTTCTCGTAGGCTTGTTTGATTAAGGGGTGTTTTGATTCACTCATAGGAAGAGATAGTCATGCCCTTTCCTTGTCATGGGACCTAAAAATCCATAGATGTACTTTACCATATTCAAGATGGGATTGGAAGTGGTTGATATAATCCTAATTTTTAGTTTCTTTGCTTGCTAACACTACACAACTTACAACTTTGAACAAACTTGGCAACATCACTTTCTACATATGGTCAATGATGACTGCTGCAAATTTGATATAGTTTTTGCGACCCTAAAGCTCAACCACCTTAGAGCTATGAGTGTCTTTCAAAAAGACTAATCTCTTCTCATTTGGAACACAGAAGGAGCTCAACATGGCGTCCACCATGGCTACTCCCATGTGTGGAAAAACACAAGTACAAAGGGTTCATCATAGAGTCTCTCAACGTGATGTCGTCATGGAGTCTCTCAACATGATGTCTCATCTCAGTCTCAGAGATGAACAAGGGCTCACACCTCATATTTCTCCATCTCAGAGAAATATACACTACAAGGGCTTTCACCTCATATTTCTCTCAAGAAATATACACTACAAGGGCTTTCACCTCATAGGAAATATACACAAGGGATTTCACCTCATATTTCTCCTACAAAGAAATATACATTACAAGGGCTATCTTTATTTGATTCATACCAGAGTGAATCAAAACACCCCTTATTCAACCCACCTCTCGGTGTCATCAAAGACATGGTCAAATCCTGTGTATGTGGGTTGAAAGGAAACTGATGAGCACACCTCATAATGCAATCGAGGTGAAACTCCCCTGACTGCACCAATGGAAAACCAGAGTGGTCATGGGTACTCCATCCTATACTGCCATCATCAGAAGGAAACTCACAACTCACAACAGGATGAGTTGGTCTTGTAGCAACATCATCATTATCCTTTGCAGCCGTGTCAACAAGACCTCTATCAGAAAGCAATTGCAAGTATCCTAACTTACTTGGAGGAAGATGCACAACACAAACTGCAAGAATGAAGAGTGTACAGAGGCAGCAGAAAACCTGTATGATTGAGCATTATTATTGTCATACCAAGGCACCTAGAAACTCATGTATGGTCATATTAATTAATTCTGACTTTCCCAACTGTATGGTTGACGTCAAAGTCAAATGCTGGCCGAGCTTACGCTTTGTTTGCCTAATGAGAGTGCCTGTCAGTAGGTTGCTTGATAGTGGGATCCTTAATAACAACTTGCTCGACAATGAGTTGTGATATAAAATAACCCAGTTTATTTTCATATTCTTTATTTTTTGATTCATTATTTCTAATTCATCTTCCAATATAATTATAGTGCTTTTATTTTTTACTTCCCCATCAACAAAAATTATCATACCTTTATTATATCATATTCCCTTATTAGTCATGCCATTGTTCTGCTCCAATTGATCAGTCACTTCAACATTGATCAAATTTATAACCTCTAGTCTTAGGCAGTGAATATTATATATTTGAAATTTTATTGTGTGGTCTTATGTTTATTATTAGAAATATGCATGATTTAGAATGAAAAGATTCTAAAAACTTTTGAAAAACCTATATTGAATTGTTGACATATGAAAGGGTTTTAGAAAGCAAGTTTTAATAATCAAGCTGATTATATTTTAGATAAAATATATAATATTAGATTTGAGTAATGGAGATGTTAACAATACAATTATGATGAAATGAGTATAATTCATTATGTGTCAATTGAGGAAATTTGAGATTGTGAAATTAAAGGCTAAGAGTGCAAATGTGAGTGTAGGAAATAAAGGTACTTAGCTCAATAATTGAAGAATGAGTATCATTTGTTTAAAATGGTGAAATCTAACCTATTATTATTGTAAAAATATGTTCTTTGGGAGTGAAAAGCTTCAAATATTGCACTAGACTTGTCTTGTGTCTAGGATTGAGTGCATAGATCTGGATCTTTTTTGAGATAGTATATTTTTCCTTGTATGTGCATTTGACTCTAAATAGTGTATACCTTTGCTCTTAGTTTTATTAGAATTTTCCTCAATCTTCTTCTTTATTCTAAGATTGGTGAAATTTGAAAGTATATTAAAAATACTATTGTTGTGTCACAAGAAGACATGTTCGAACCTAGATCAACCATACAAAAAATAATGTGTAAATTATTCAAATTCAGCAAGAAAACACCTTTGAATAATGTATGCAGATTCATTATTCATTTTGTACACCAAGATGAAGAATTTCACGGTTGATTACTACTCCTTGAAAGTGTCACATCTCCATCAAAAGGACAGAGGAGAGAAGACCGAGAAGACAATTTCTAGTGAAGAAGCATGGTGTAAGGGGGCGTTCGTGCCATTAAGAGGGCATGGAGACCCTCCTTGTCAATAAGAAAAAGCTACATATTGTTGATAAAGGCACATACTACAGTAATCAAATACACCACTCCCCATGACTTCAGTACAAATCAATTCAAGCACATTAAATTAGAAATAATAGGAGGAATGGTGTGGGGCAAGGAAAGTGATGACTGTGCCATTGACAAGGCATGACATTCCACCCATTGCCGATCAGAAATTGGGATAAATGAATGAATGAATGTTTTTAATCACGTCCACGAGGTCAAACAGTCTATGAAAGGATATGCAAGAAATGGATTATTTTAAAGGCCCTAGAACTTTCAGCAAATGCAATAGGCAGGTGTAAAATCCACGTTCCTCAGCAATGGCCAGCAGTCTCCTTGCCGGTGCGAGGAGGAAAGTCTTGAATAGGCTATGACCATCCATTAAAGTCAAGGAATAAGGAAACACGGGAGAGATAAGACGAAAGAACGTAGATTCCTTAAAAGGGAGGTGATGGAAAACCTTTTGATGCACATAATGGCCGGTTTGTTGAAAGGCGTTGCAAACTTTTCAGTAGATGCAAAAGCCAGACTTCATAACCTTTGACAACATCCTCCCTACCCACGATGAAATGGGCCACTTAGAAAGCAAGCTACGAACATGTTACTTAATTGCCTAGAAGGGTACTTGTGTTATATGTATATATTTCTATTACGGGTGTGTGATCTAGTTTCAGCAGCTATATTTCATCCAGTAGTTGAATATCCGAGTTAGCTATGGGACGTAAGGGTACTAGTTTTACAGATTTTGTATCTTGGAAGATAAAATAATAAAGATTATATAAATTCATAACAGGAGAATCACTGCCTCTCCTCTGTCCATGCACTCCCTGGTTGAGAACATAGGTATGTATGAAAAACATAGATTGAAAATGTAAGGTGTATGAAAAAAATTCTACAAGAAAATGTACCTTGGCGGTAAGGGAGAAGGGTCATAGTTGTGCAGACAATTATGATTATAATATTTAGTCTTACCACATATTTATACTATATATTATAAATAAATAGTTCACATGTAAATAAAAAAATAACTAAATGTCGATCAAAATAGACTCATACTTGAACACATGAGAACCTATGAATGTTATATATAAATAAACATAAACACATTCATGAAGAAGTGAAACAAGTATTTTTTTTCTCAAATAAAATATCATAACTATCCACTATAAGTGTGTCATTTATAAAATAAAATGCTCATTTAATAAAATAAGACACTCATTTAAACAAGTATTGTTATCATAGTGGAAAAATATTATTTTTATGTGTACAACTATTGGGGTAGCAATGTACAAGCATTGGAGTATTTCATATTAATAGTTTGTCCTATCATAGATGACCACAATAAATACCATGTATTTTAAGATTTTCAAAAAGTTTTAGTGTTCAACTATTGGTCCATTTTTGTTTGATATAAGTTGTATTTTAAATAATCATGTGTTATTTTTATAACAACAAAAAGTTTTTTCGTGTTCAACTATTGGTGCATATGTGTTGAATATAAAAGCTAGAGATATCAAAGATTTATGGTTACCAATAGGTATTTGGTCCATTTAGATTGCATATTAGTTTTATTTTAAATAAAAATATGATATTCTACAAGCAACAAATGATATTTCTTTGTTCAACTAGTGAGGGTCCCATAATTAAGTTTTGGTTGAATCTTTAAAAAGTCAAAATTTAGACACTTCTCAATAGATGTGTTGATGTGGTGAGTTGCATGATGAGTCGCACCTTCAAACCTTAATTATAGATAGATAAGAGGTCAGTCCACATTTCAAAAAAATGAAGGTTAGACTACGATATTCCAATCAATTGCTACATGCTGACAAAGTTAGCCTACATAACTACTAGTCCATCTCCCTTAGGGTGAGTTGCATAAGGGACTTGATAGTTGAGTTTTGGAAACCTTAACACAAAAGAAATAAGCACTTCCCTATCATTCTTAAAATGGAGCTTTGGAGGAGAGTTTGCACATTCAGTATATTTTAATATTGTACATCGAAGTTAAGCAGTTAAAATAATATATATAGATATAGATGTACACTCAACATGTTTAGGTTCTCCAATTAATAAAGCTAATAAAGTAGAGCTTTGGAATTGTTTTTTAAGATGTGATATCTAAATTGTCACAATAATAAGTATAGACTACATCATGGACCTTTTAAATTTTAGGATATAAAATGGGTTTGATAAGTCAATAGAGAATTGAAGCCTTATCACCATGATTTTATGGTAAAAAGAATTATGATGTCTATGACAATTGTAAAGACAAAGCTCTTTAACAATATTTGAGAAATATTATGAATGTTGTAAACCTTGTTAAACCATAAGGTGGTAGTTACACTTGTTGTAGATATGATTGTTTGGGATCTATTTTTAGAGGTTGCATAAATACACTAAATATCTAAATATGTTCTTTATTCCTTATTGATCTATTTAAATTTGATCTATACTTAAACTAATACATAAGAGATCCTTGTGTCAAAGAAATCCTCTAGAAACATGTAATGGTTAGAAAGTTGAAAAGAGTGCATTGATGGTTGTTAAGTCTATACAAGTCTTTATTAAAAAGTGTTAGTAATATTGAGAAGATATCAAGATGCATGTGATTATGGACAGTTTGGGAAATTATATTGTAGTGACAATACATGTAAAATATTTCTTTAATGTCATTTTATCCTCCTTGCTAAATGCAAAATTCAAACATGCTATATAATTCTAGAATGGTATTTGCGCAATGGGGTAAATTTTTAATATTCAACTCAACTAGCAATTATCTATTGACGGGTGATCCCACAATAGTGGTTTACAATTTTTGGCCAAATTGGACAGCGATA
>VDFB02201311.1:0-39154 GCA_007258455.2 Sequoia sempervirens | reverse complement strand
TAAGGGTGCTAGTTCATCACGTTCTTCAATAGAGACTTTAAATGATAAAAATCAAGAACATTCTTAGAAAGCAATTAAGTATCATATAGGAAAAGTGTTGAAAATAGAGGAAGAGAATAAGATGCTAAAAGATGCATTGTCTAAGGAAAACAATGAGTTTAAGGCTTCTAGAGTCATGCGTGCTAGAAGAACTACCAAACTTTCTACCATTGAACAAAAAATGGACTATATGAGGCGAAGGCAAGGGAAACCTACTCTCAAGTTGTATTTGGAAGGATCAAGAAGTGAAAGCACGAGAAATTGACCAAGCTTGTCTTCCATAGTAAAATTACTAATTTAAAGGGTAGAGGATTACTAACTATCAAACTACACCACATAGTATTATGGGTTATCACAATAATTGTAGGGACAAATCTCTTGTGGGATACCTTTAGGTGAAACAATTGCAATTTTAGCTTTTGTATAACTAATAGATTTCTCTTGCAATTAGGTTCAATTTCCAAATCCTAGGGATTGTCTAGACTGTGTTAATCTTTGTGTATTATTGTTGTAGAATTTGTCCCCGATGGACATTTCAACTCAAGTGTCTTGATAAATGTAGGTTAGTGATTAAATGTGGAACCTCACTAGCTCAAAATAACATAATCTAGTAACAATTTAATCTATTAATATGTTATATTTTAATGGCCAACTATCCTACTACAATGAAAAGGCCATGTGTATAATCCATAGATAAAAGCCCAAAAAGCAACACATTGATCATTTAAAGAAAAAATACCCAAGGTAGCTTGAGGATAAGAAATATAGATATTTTACTCACAAAAAATGTCCAAGAAAACTTAAACCAAGCCAATATGAGAACAAAAGCCAATGGTATTGAAAAATTTAATGGAAACATATGATTCAAAATAAATCAATAGAAATTTATAAACAAAGACATTTAAAATCATAACTGAAACATGTGATTTAGAGATGTAGAGTATCGAAAGAGATAAAAGCCACAAATCATAGCAATCCATATATGTCATAGAAAAATGACCCAATGAAGAGAGAACATCAAGGAGTAGATGGTCAAGAAAATACCTGGTAAATAATATTGCTGATAGTATTAATTCTTGCAATAATGCTCGACTCCTTGAATTTTTTTTGTTTTGTTGAAGCAACAAATTATAACAATGTAACTGGTTTTAATATGATTAAAGATAAATTTGTGACAACTAAAATCAAGTGAATACAAAAATATAAATCCAAACCAACGAGAAATCCAACTCAAAGCCAAACCTACAACTACAAAGTTTTGAAATGGTTATGATTCAACAACCTCTTTTAATATAGGTCTTCATGAATTCAAAGATAAGAACATATAAAGAAAGCTATGAATAAAAAATATTTTAAAATACTTTAAAAACAAAGAAAAAAATATAAAACTATTGAAAAATTAAAAAAATAAAAATAGATACACTAATAAAAAATAAACAAAAAATATTACAAATAAATACATTGAAATTTCTTATAATTATAAAAAATATATTTGTGTTACTACTATAAATTAATGTTCACTCTAAAAACTTTAAAAATTATTACATGACACTGAGAATTTAGTTTTAATTTATTTTAATAGACATCTTCATGATTTTGTGAATAAAACACCTGTAAAACTGCTTTAAAAATAATGCGAAAAAATTTAAAAACTATTTAAAAATAAACAAAAAAAATACACTATTGAAATTTGTTGTAATTATAAAAAATATATTTATGGTACTATTATAAATATATAAAACTAAAAATAATGTATAAATATACATTATAAAAACAATATATATATTATAAATATATATAAATATAAAAGTAATTTGAAGTATGGTAGAGTAGAGCGAGAGGCGCGAAGTGGCTCAGAGCATCAAAGGGCAATTGCAGAAAGCTTCTGTGAAGTTGAATGGTGGTGCTCCAAATGGCATAGCCACAAAAGGAGACAAGGGAAAAGGTGGAAATCCCTCTCGGGGAACCCAGGTGGCCAAGGAGGTCTCATAAAAGGAGGTTTTGGATTGTGCCTAATCAAAGGCTTGGTACAGTCATCAATAGGAGCACTCTTGAATGTTTCGTTTAGGTAATGGCTAGTTTGGGTGGCAGCGGTAGGGTTTCAATTATTTTCCTAGCAGGTGCAATAGGTGTGGCTCTTCCAGCAGCCAGGGGTGGGAAAAAATTCAAATTTTGTTAGGAAAAGGAGCATTAGTCATGGCAAAAAGGAAATCCCTAGATCCTTCCAAGGTCCTCTTGGAGATGAGTTTCGACACTCAAATTAGTGAAGCATGGCCTTGGGATCTAAATTATTGGATCCTTTGATCAAGCAACTAGAGAGTCTAGGATTAATCATCAAATGGTACTGCTCCAATCTGAATTGGGATTCCTTGATCCATTGGTGGTAAGGGCATTGGGGATCACAAATAAATTTAAAATATCTAGTGAATGGTTATTCTTTGGTTGCGTGCCCCTTCTCGTTTGTTCGAGTAAAATTTTTGGAAGGATTGTGGTTGATGGATGGTTTTGGATTTTATATGAGGAAATAGGGAGTGGGCTTCGACCCCCTTAGGCATTAGATGACTTACATTCAAGATTGGTATAAAATTTTGTGCCTTCCCTATGAGTTCTAGAAAGCAAACATTTTGGAGGAGATTGGAATTATCTTGGTAAATACATTTGTATGGATGAATGGATAGAAGAGGACGACATAAGCACCCATGTGTTCCTTTATGTGGAAAATCCCCCTAAGATTCCTAGATGGAAGGAGGTAAAGATTTACACGGATTGGGGTATCTTGTCAAAGCCTCTAGTGTTGGAACCTAGATTAGATGGGTGCTGGGTTGGAAATTTGGGATGGTGTTCATGGGAAGCCTCTCCTGGTTATGATGGAGTTGCTAATCCAGGCCCTAGTCTTGTTGACCCCATTATTGGGAGCTCTGGGACTTCAGATGGCTCATTGGGTGATGGTGGTGGTCAACCTTTCCAAGCGATCAATGAAGTGGGTGCCTCAGAGCAAGAGCCAACTATGGAGATGCCAAATTCAAATTAGGGTGTGAATCAAATTCCCAACAACAATGTATGCGATGTTCTGGATTTAATAAAAAAAAATTAGGGAAGAGAATCTGGATTCTTTGATTGAGGTAAGTAAAGAAATAGTGGAATTAGCACAAGAGGTTAAGGCTACCTCAAATAGGTCTCTTAATGATGCTATAGAGATGGAAGATGAATGGTTGGACACAGGGGGAATGGAAGTTCTTGTGTCTACTCCGGTACTTAAAGATGGTGGCCAGACCTTGCCAAGTCTTGATAGTTTGGGGATAATGCAAAAAGAGGTGGGGAAGACATCCCTAGACTATGAGGAGCACACAAAGATAGGGAGAACTCCCAATGTAGAAAAACTGAAGCTAGACGGTGAGGCCTCTAAGCATAAGAAGATATGAGAAATTCTTAAAGTAGGGAAGGGGGATCCTCTTCCTAAAGAAAAATGAAAATCTTAACTTATAATGTTATGGGAATCAATACCCCTAATAGGCACCATCTGGTGAAGGATCAAATTTATTTTTCTTAGAGTGGAAGTATGTATTCTCTAGGAAACTAAGCTAGATCAAGGGGAGATAGAGACATTTGAAAAAAGGATGAGATCTTGGAATTTTTTTTTTCAATCAATGCATATGGGACTGCGGGTAGTTTGATGACACTTTGGCACCCCAACAAGGTTACAATGGTGTAAATGGCAGTAGGTAGTAGATGGCTCACTTGCAAAGTGGATATCTTCTCTTCAAATCTAATTTTTCTTCTTGTCAATGTATATGATCCCCATTCGTGCATGGAAAAGCAGAGAACCTAGATGGAAATTGAAAAATATATGCTTTGAAGCTAGTTTTGAATTTTGTTTTTTTTAAGGGGACTTTAAAGTGATTTTACACTTAGCTGACAAGAAAGGTGGGGTGACATGAAGGCCTCAATCCCAAATTAACTTTGAAGCTTTTGTGGGAAAAAATCACCTCTTCAACATTCCCACGGCTAATGGTTCTTTTACCTGGATGAATCGACGTCTTGGTTTTTGCTCCATCATGGAGAAGTTGGATGGATTTTTCTTCAAAGGAAACATGGGCTCCTTTCCTTTCTTGATGGAGAGCAAGATTCTTCCATACTATGGGTAAGATAAAATTTTGGTTCTTTTTGAGATTCTAGGTGAGAATCACCTAATAAGTTTTCCTTTCAAATTTGAGGCAATGTGGATGAAAGATCAAAATTTCCTTCCCCTGATCTCAGTTTGGTTGGAGGAAGTAGGGTTGGTCGGCTCTAAAATTTTTACCCTAGCGATGAAATTGAAACACATCTTGCACAGGTTAAAGGAGTGGAATAAGTATTGTTTCAAAAACATTTTTGAAGAAAAGTGCAGAATTGAAGGGGAGCTGAGGGCTCTGAATGAGGAATTCATCCAATTGGGCATGGAAAATGAGAGGTATTTACAAGAGAAAGAGTTGAGAGAAATCAATGAGATTGTCTCAAAAGAATAAATTTTCTAGAACCTGAAGTCAAGGGAGGTGTGGCTAAAAGATGGTGACAAAAATACCATGTTCTTTCACAATTCTAAAAAAGCAAGGTGACATGTCAACAAAATTTCTCATATCATTTCTGTAGATGAGCGCTCCCTATACAATCTAGATCAAATTGTTAAGGAGGTAGTATTGTTCTTCTAAAGTTCATTGAATGATTGGGATGGCTCTAGTTTAGGTACCCAAAAAATTCTTGTAGAATGCATCCCAAAGTTGGTGATAGATCAAAAAAGATTTGTCAAAATTATTCTCAAAAGTAGAGATTCAACCTGCTCTCTTCCAACTCCATCCAAATAAATCTCCTAGGATAGATGGTTTCCCTATGTCCTTTTTTCAGCACTATTAGATTATAGCTGGGTCAGATGTTTTTCCGTAATAGATGACTCTAGGGCCTCTGGGAAAATATTGAAGGAACTCAACAATATTTGCATAGCCTTAATCCTAAAAAAAGAGAAACCGGACATGATGGAAGATTTTCAACCTATCTCATTATACAATAGCTGTCAGTGTGAGAGAGTTAAAAGGGATACAAATTACAAGTTGTCTCCCTCGGTCCATGACTCATCAACAACTAGTTGACGACAATATGTTGCTTGGTTAGGTTGGGCTAAAGGATTCATGCACTTTCAAAAGGATATTTCCTAATTATCCTCGGGCTTCTAGAAAGTATGTAAGCTTGGAGAAATATGTTTTTTTCTCTATTCACTGATCCTTCATTGGAAAATCACATCCTTCAAGTTTTGAAGTTTCACAAAGGAAAACTACCTTGTAAATATCTGGGCCTACCACTGGCGTCAGGTGTTCAGTCAGGCAAGTTGTGGGATCCACTAATTGCAAAGGTGGAAAATATGCTTTCTTCCTAGAAAGGCTAGTGGTTATCTTGGGCTAGATGGTTAATGCTAATAAAGATAGTGGTGGCATCTCTTCCAATTTATATGCTTTCCTTTCTCCCTTTGACTGGGGACACTTGCACGAAGGTCAACCAAAAGATGAAAAATTTATTTTTGAAAGGAAACTTAGACGAAAAGAAGTTCGCTCTAAACAAGTGGGAAAATATTGGTAGATTGCAAAAAGATGTTGGTGCAAGGATAAAAAATCTATCTCTTCAAAATAAAGTTATGGGGGCCAAATTGACCTGGAAAAAGTATGTCAGTCAGGACTTAAAATGGGTAAATATTATGAAGGTAAAGTATTTAGAGGAAGGGGAGGAAATATTTTTCACAAAAGGATAGCTCTCCAAAGTATCATGTATGTGGAATTTCATTTTTAGTTGTAGGGAATTGATCTCAAATTAACTTTCATGGGATGTTAGGGATGGAAATAGAACACTCTTTTGGGAAGATTCTTGGGGTGGGTTTAGCAAGATGGAAGAGAATGGTGATCTATGGAATGTTAGGGAGGTCACTAAACATGCCTGGGGATGTTGAGTAAAGGATTACTTTTTGTTGAGCATGTGGCTAGCGTGTTGAGGTGGAAATGGAAGGATCCTAAGCAACTGGCTCTCAACATCGTGGAAATAGAAATATTTTAGGGAGTTCTAAAGAAATGACCACTTTGCATTAGAGATGGGAAGTATGTGCTAAGGTGGTGCAGAGAAACTTCATACATCTATAGTACCAAGGAAGGATACAAAATAGTAGCAAAGCAATAGGAGTAGGTTCAGTCAATTCTAGATGATTCATGTAGGAATAGCAATTGCCTCCCCAAAGTGGGTATATTTTCTTGGGCTGCCCTTGAATGAAGAGTGTTGATAACTGAAAAGGTTGAATTTTTTTGGAATTTGTGGTCCCTCAAGGTGTGTGCTTTGTAAGGTAGTGGTAGAAACTAGTGATCATCTCTTCCTCAATTGCCTATTCACAGCCAAGTGTTGGTATTGGTTGTGTGCTAAACTCAACTTGTGCACTATGTTGCTTGCCAATATCATGAGTTGGTTCAAAAGCTGGCCAAAGTTTGGTGGCAAGTCTATGTTTGTTGGCTTGTGTTGGCTATGTTTGTCAATTCTCCT
The DNA here is from genome assembly GCA_007258455.2 of Sequoia sempervirens. Lineage (NCBI taxonomy): Eukaryota > Viridiplantae > Streptophyta > Pinopsida > Cupressales > Cupressaceae > Sequoia > Sequoia sempervirens. The sequence continues at coordinate 32,566 of VDFB02201311.1, read as the reverse complement.
TTGGGAAGTCTTGAAAGAGAGAAATCGCCATATTTTTAAGGATGAGGTAATATTTCTCCCATCTTTTCTCAACAAACTAGAAGCATGTATAGTGGAGTTAGAAAACTAAAGGGCGGATGGGGCTCTTGGTTCAAAATCCACTTTCTCCAGTTGGGATTCAAAGATGTTGTAGATGTGGAATGGTTTGAAGGTGCCTCTTGCTCTAGGCTTTAGGGGCTCCTCAAGCATTGTAGGATGAGAAGTAACTAATTGGCATCCCCCTACCTAGGGCTGGTATAAGCTAAAATTTGATGGTGCTTCTAGAGGAAACCTTGGAAATTCAAGTGCTAGGTGCATAATCAGAGTTTGGAAAGGGGTGGTGGTGATGAAGTTGGCTCATCCCATGAGTTGGGGAACAAATAATGCAACAGAGCTCCAAGTGGTGCATTTAGGAATGACTTTGGGTTGAGGAACATGGTAATTGAAGGAGACTCTGCAATTATCATAAACGCTTTTGAGATTGGGACATCTTCAGAGTTGGAAACTTGGCACAACTTTGGAATTCATGCTCTCCCTTATGAAAAGGTTTGAGAACTATTAAATAAATCACATTCTTCGTGAAGGTAATTCAGAGGAAAATTCTTTAGCAAATCTGGGAGTAGATGAAACTCCCTTGAATGAAATTTCCCTTAATAGAAATAATTCTGGTTGAGTGGCATAGTGGGTGGTAGGGTAGGCACCACTCCATCCCCCCTAAGCTTGTATGGAGTGGTTAGGTGGTAGGGAGTACATGTTATGGCTATGTTGGCACCATAGTTTGCATCTGGTTTTGGGGAACTTTCTAGATGAAGTATTTAACATGATTGTCCACTGGTATAGAGAGGTGTACATCTTCCTTCCCAAGATCTTTTCCAACCCACACATGTTTATAGTCGATCATGTTGCACTAGATTTCATTGCAGTTGGTGGTTGTTTCATTTCCTAGGAGGATTGGTGGTCTTGCATTTGCATTCTACCTACTTCATTCTCATTTTTCCATGAATGGGTTCATTCTGTTGGTCTCAATGAAGGAGTTGGAGATGGGAGGCATGGATACGCTAGTGCAGTTTAAGAGCTCAAAGTGGAAAATGGCCTGATTACATCCCTTTGGCTACAACAAATCAATCAACATCTAAATTATCTAACCTTTTCTATGTTAAAATGCATTGTTGAGAAAGCTTTCATGGTAGATGTAGAGGGCTATCAATCGGATTCCAACATCTCATCCCATGTCTTGGCTAGTTTACTTGACATTGGGGTTTCTAAAGCATATTCAAGGGTTATAAGAGGAGTTTGTTTCGTAAGGACATGCTGGTGGGTCTAGATAGAGCTATGGTTGTTGCTTTGTTGGGAAAAGGAATCCCTTATCCTCATCATTTGGATTTTATGAGTGACATGGAGGCATTGGTGAGGTTCTTCCCTTTTCTCTTAGATGTCAATGGACTAGAACTAGTGGAAAATAGGTGCTTGGTGGTTGCAGGGGCATAATTCACAAGGAAGAAATCTTGTTTGGCTCCAGTTGTAGACTATGCATGGAAAAGGGAATTTTGAGTGTTCACTCAGTAGAATGTGTGGTGACTTGGGTTTGGGTGGTGGTGGTGTATGTGTCTCAGTGTTGGACTATGTTTCTATTTTTGTCTTCAAAACTTAGCTCTCTTTGTGGGAAGAGTTTCTATAAATATTGTGGGTAGTTTTCTCTCTGGTAAAAATTTTAAATGGAAGGTAGTCTGATATCTTGATATTGTAGCGTCCATGGGTTTTTTGGTAATTCTAGGTCAAAAGTGCTATGGGTTGATGTAAGTTTTTGCTGGTTGCCTAGGTCAGGTTTGAACACTGTATCACTGGCTTTTTCTAAAATCAATATAGTCCATCTATCTTACTTATCAATATATATATATATATATATATATAACACTTTATAAGTATACAAATAATGAAATACTATTGCAATGAGAAAAAATGATGAAAATAAGTGCCTCAAAAAGCATAACTTTGGATGTACTTTATATAAAAAATAATGTTATATAAATACTAATTTATTATAATAATTACTATAAATAAATTAACTATAATTATTAATATTAAATTATAGTATTAATAATAATAAAACTAAAAAAATTATAAAATTGATTATGATATAAAAAATATGTATGTTATAGTTAATAAGATATCAAATTGATTTAAAACCATTTTTAGGTAATGGTCAGTCTCGGTGGTGGTGATAGGGTTTGAATCGTTTTCCCAACAGGCGCAACAAGAGTGGCTCTTCTAGTGGCTAGGTGTGGGAAAATAATGAAAATTTTGGTGGGAAAAGGAGCATTGGTCATGGTAGAAAGGAAAGCCCTAGATCCTTCCTAGGTCCTCCTAGAGATGATCTTGTACACTTGGATCAGTGAAGTATGGTCTTGGGATCTAAATTCTTGGTTCCTTCAATCAAGAGGCTAGAGATTCTAGGATTTATCATGAAATGGTATGGCTCCAATCCAAATTGGGATGCCTTGATCTGCTGGTGGCAAGGGTGTTGGGGCTCATAAATAAGTTTCAAATATCTGGAAAATGGTTATTTTCTGGTTGTGTGCCCCTCCCCCTCTATTCAAGCAAAATTTTTGGAAGGGGTGTGGTTGATGGATAGTTTTGGATTTTATATGAGGAAATGGGGAGTGGGCTTTGATGCCCTCAAGCATCAGATGACTTACATTCAATATTGCTATAAACTTTTACTCCTTCCCTATGTGTTTTGGCAAGCAAACATTTTGTAGGAGATTGGAAATTATCTTGGTAAATACATTTGTGCGGATGAATTGACAAAAGAGGATGAAATAAGAACCTACATGTGCCTTTGTGTGGAAAATCCCCCTAATAGTTCCAAATGGAAAGAGCTAAAGATTTACATGGATTGGGGTATCCTGCTGCAATCTCTAGACTTTAAACCTAGACTAGATGGGCGCTGGGTTAGCACTTTGGGATGGCGTTGATGGGAAGCCTTTCCTAGTTGTAGTGCAAATGCTAATCCGAGCCCTAGTCCTACTAAACCCATTATTGGGGGTTGTGGGACTTCAGATCACCCATTGGGTAATGGTGGTAGTCAACCCTACCAGAGGATCAATGAAGTGGGTGCCTTTGAGGTAGAGCTAACTATGGAGATGCTAGATTCAAATCAAGGTGTGAATCAAATGCTCAACAAAAAAGTATGTGATGTTCTAAATTTAATAAACAATAATTTCAGGGAAGAGAATCTGAAATCTTTGTTTGAGGTAAGTAGAGAAATAGTAGAATTTCCATAAGGGGAAAATGTTGCCTCAAACAGAATTCTTAATGATGCTCCATAGATGGAAGATGACTCCTTGGACATGGCGGGAATGGAAGATCATGTGTCTACTCTGGTGCTTGAAGATGGTGGCCATACCTTTCCAGGGCCTGATGGTTTAGGGATAATGCAAAGAGAGGTGGGGAAGACATCCCCAAATTGTGGAGAGTACAAAATGAGGGGGAGTACTTCCAATGTCAAAAAATTGAAGCTAGATTATGAGGCCTCTAAGCAGAAGATCTTAGAAATGCTTAAAGTAGAGAAAGGATGAGATATTGGAAGTTTTTGTTTTTCAATGTGGATGGGGCTGTAGGTGGTTTAATGACACTTTGGTACCCCAACAAGGTTACAGTGGTGGAAGTGGTGGTAGGTAGTAGATGGCTCGCTTGCAAAGTGGAGAGCTTCTCTTCAAATCTATGTTTTCTTCTTGTCAATGTGTACAGTCTGCATTCATGTATTGAAAAGTGGAGAACTTAGATGGAAATTGAAAATTTATGCTTTGAAGTTGGTTTTGAGTTTTGTTATATTGGAGATTACTTTAATGCAATTTTACACTCAACTGACAAGCAGGGTAGGGTGATGTGAAGGCTTCAATCCTAAATTGACTTTGAAGCTTTTGTGGGAAGAAATCACCTCTTCAACATTCCCATGACTAATGGTTCTTTTACTTGGATGAATCAACATCTTGGTTTCTACTCCATCATGGAGAAGTTGGATAGATTTTTCTTCAAAGGCAACATGCGTGCCTTTCATTTCTCTATGGAGAGCAAGATTCTTTTGTATTCTAGGTCAAATCATTTTTTGGTTCTTTTGGAGATTCTAGGTGAGAATCGCCCAATAAGGTGCCCTTTCAAATTTGAGGAAATGTGGATGAAGGATCAAAATTTCCTTTCCTTGATCTTTGTTTGGTGGGAGGAAGTAGGGTCGGTCGGCTCTAAAATATTTACCCTGGTGACAAAATTGGAAAATGTCAAGAACATGTTAAAGGAGTGGAATAAGTATTGTTTCAAAAACATTTTTGAAGATAAGTACAGAATTGAAGGGGAACTGAGGGCTCTGAATGAGGAAGACATCCAATTGGGAATGGAAAATGGGAGGTATTTAGAGGAGAAAGAGTTGTTTAGATAACTGTTGTCAAATAGATTGCACCTGAACGCTTGAATAGTTAAATTCAACAATCTGTTGAAACATGGAATGATCCTTAGGCTTGTGGGTTGCCTAATTTTGAGGATCAATCTCCAGAGAGGGCTGGTTCCCTGATGAAAACCTCCTAAAATTAACTAACTTGGCTGGGAAAGAGATAGAAAGATTGCTTGAATTGAAATCCTAAAGCTACAGGAGGTGATTGCACCAAAATTATGTGATTTTATTCGCTATCCTAAACCTATAATCAGCTACAATAAATTCCTAAACTTATTTCACAATTCAATTAAGATCATGAAATTCACCAATATTTCACATGTAGGTTTGAAGTTTCAATGTTTCTAAGAGGAAAACTAGATTTTCATAGATACAAATGACTAAAATGTTTGTTAAACATAGCATGCAACCTGAATTATAACATGCAATCTTCTTGTTTTTTAAAGCATCAATGAGACAAAACAAAGGATTCAAGATAAAATCATAGTGTTTAAATCCAATCATTCATATGACAATAAAACTCAAGAAAGTATTGATCAAGAAACACTATACTGAATATAAACTCTATTACAATGCTTTAATAATAAAAAGCTGAGTTACAATGCCTCACTGTTGTATGTGTAAGCAGGAAAAAAGAACTCCGATGAAAAAGATAAACTTTTTCAATTTATACAATGAGAATGCACTTCCAAAGTGCATGAAAATGCAACTGAAAGTCAATTTCAGTGAGAAAAATGACAATTCCAAGGTGAAATTTGAGCAGAAGCAAAAATCCTTGGAAATAAGGTTCAAACTCATGCAAAAATGAGTGAACTCAGTCTCAAACTTGCAGTCATAAAGCATGCAACTGATCTGTAACTCAAACTGAACTGGAAATCTCTGAATGTGAGCCAAAACATGCAAAAATCCTCCTTTCTTTAATCAATTTTCCTATGATAACTCAAAATCCATTCTTGCATGACAAATCTTTAGTTGAGTCTGATATGAAATTGAAGTAAAGTAGTAACTCAACTTTACATAACATTCTTTATTTGCATTTTAAGATGATGAATTAATTAAATGATTTATAATGCATCATTTAATTAATTCATTTACATTATTTAATGCAAATCAATTTGTAGAATAAAGCTAATTTAGCCAAGCATATTTCTCCATCTCGTATGTCATACTTAGCTTATATTTTTAAAATATGCAACCTTCACTAAATCATCATTGATCACCATCATTAGCTTATAATTTTCATTCTTTACTAAATAATCACCATCCAACCATGCACATTATACTTGGCATTATTGTTAACTCCTCACAATAATTGACTATCATCAACAAGCATAAAAGGTCGACCACACTTGGCATATCTTGGTCAATAATTTAATAACCTGCCATAATATTTAGCACAAAATTCATTATTTGATAAGGCCAACCATACTATTGCTAGGCTCATTGACTTAAAGTCATGACCACGAGACAGGACATAATGATTTACAAAATGATTTTTTTCAAAGCCAAAAGATAGTCAAAATGTAAACCATTGAACCCATGCAAAAGAGGATGAGAACCCTAAAAATCATTATCTTCATTCTTTTGACTTTGGAGAAGCTTCAGGAAGAAGCTGTCGGCCACCATGGAGTAGGGTTTGAACTCGAACTTGATGATTTCTTTGTTGAATTTGATGATTTTTCGAAGATCTTGAACATAAAATGTAAGATGAAGCTCATTTTGATGCAAATTTGAATATTCTCAAGCATTTGAATGCATTTTTGAGGCCTTAAGGGTGTGGTTGTGCATAATATTCGGATATATCTCTTTGTGTTATCATATCTCTTGTTCTGGGCCACCATTGAAAAGCTTGAACCTTCTATGTCTTCCCTATTGTTGTACAAACTCGACTATGAACTTTAAAACTCAAGGAGAACAAAATGGTAAGTTTCTATTCTTTTTTTTTTGTTTCTTTCATTTTGAATAAAAAGAAACTTCCCTTCATTTTGTACTCTCAGAAAATATTGCCATGCTTTACAGAAAAACAAGAAACCCATCTACAATTTGTATATATCTCACCTTCAAATAACTTATACTCTTGATTGAAAGGCGCAATTGTATGTTTGCATTCTGGGTATTCTCCCTTGTATCTCCTTGTGCAGATTTGATGCGTTATTTCCTTCACAAAATGTAACACTTTGCATTAAAATATAACAATTTCATGTGGGTATTTTGTGATCTTAATGGCCGCCATGAGGGTTTTCCTCTGTTCTGTAACAAGCCATGAGCTTATCATTTTGGGAACTCTTTCCCCACCTTTGGCTGCGGCTATCTCTTTTTCTGATGATAAAACATTCGATTTAAGCTATGGGTATTTTTGAAAACCTGTATAAGCTCAAAACAAAAACTCATTTATTCTGTATTCACATAGTGAACAAAAATGATTGTGATTATAAAGGTGACAACCACTAAAATTTGTTCTATTTTTAATCAATTGGAGCTTTTGTATTTAGCCATGGCTACCCTCCTTGTATGATTATATTGACAGTCCATTTGTGACTATCATAGCTTGATGAATGGCATCACAATCCTCTTGATTAAATCTTCTTGAACACAATTTATAAAAAAATCATCATGAAAGATGATAGTTTGACTGTGCTTAGAAACAAATATCTCAACCCAGTAATGCTTTATTGCTTCATGTTTCCTTGTAATGGATTGAAGTCCCTGACATTCTAAAATTACTCTTCATCACTGTCATGACAAGTCTACCCTCAAAACCATAGTTCCTTGCATTATGTACTTCATTCACTATAAAGTACTTGTTTGATATTTCAACAATCATGTTACCTGACAGCTTAGTGAATGTTGAAGGACCTTTGCATTATATTTGCATTGATGTCTTGTATCTCGAATTTCCTTCATTTCTTTTGTTACCTGGAAATACCTGTAGCATTTGGAAAATCTATTTCTAAAATGAAATTCTTCTCAGATTATCTGGTTCCAATCTTAGTGAAGGATTTGTTCTTTATCTATTGTTGTGATAGAAATGGTTTTGCTCTTTACTACTATTCCATTGTATGCGTGTTCACCATTACACTCAACAACTTAATAAGCATTATAATTTTCTGTTGTTGCTTATTCTTATTTCAAACAAGAATTTCAAGGTATCACATTTCATGCATTTTCTGAGATAGCCTTTCTTTTATCTATGAATGTAAATGCTTGCATTTGTTTAGTTCCATATCTGAATTAGCTTCACTATCTCCTTTCATTCATTTTTATTTGGAAAGTACGATGTATTCTCATGTAAATGAACTAGTTCCCTATGCTTGGGTAATCATTTGCAAGTAATCATTTGATTCAGTTTTCATATATATAACCCTTGAAAACCTCATATGCACGTGCATGGCTACCTCTCATGGTCTTTAGACTGTCATATCTTATCTTTGCCATTTTTGTCAATTATGTGACTAGTCTCAAAACTTCATGAAACTTGATACTCTATTTTGTGGAGCCTTCATGGTACTGTCATTCTTTATGCCTTACGGCTTCTATGTAACAATGCTCCTTTATGATAGTACTCTATTTCTCAAAGTCTCTTTCAGACTATGTATAAATCTTGAGTTGCTAGAAACAATTTTAAATGATTGATACTCTGTTCTCCCTTTGGTATAAAGGGACTCAATACCTTACTAAGATGCAAAAGTGAGTGAAAGGTAGAGCTGAAACAAAGATAACAAATGAAAATATGGTTGCTTTATGAATCTCTTCTTGGTTACAATATCTTTTCTTAATGATTGTAATTGATATCGATGACTCTCACATGTAATTAGAGAGTGTCCTTCTGATATGCCGAGCTCTACCCTTGTGGGAGCCCATTTTACTACACATATCTGATAAAATGATCTCGACCATGATGAATCTGTTCTTGCACATTGAAAAAAACATGTTAGCAAAATAAAAGAAGCTGAAAGCTTCCATTGAGTTATGTTTTTCTTGATTGTCAGCCTTTCATCTGGTGAATCCTTGATTTAATACAAATTACATTCCTATTGGTAGCATAGGCATAAGGAAAAATGTAATTCATCATTGCTTAGAGTACACCTGTAAGGCCATTCCTTTATAATTTTGCAGGTTCATGGAGTGAGGAAACAAGGCTGCAACAATTTGGAGGCGCGACGATTGAAGGCATCAATGAAAATGAATCATCATTACAGGAAATGATGAATCACCTCTCTTCTTTATGCTTACATTATGTTCAGTAGTGTAGTTTTTCCTTGAATTATGTATTCATCATTTGATTGTCATAATCAAATTCAGTTACTCTCGCGGCTTGTGCGAGATTCAATGTTTTTACAAAATGAATAAAAGGCATTACTATGCAAATTCTCAATTTTCTATTTCAAATACTTGCATAATAAAATTGTAATTCAGATGTAAATTGATCTCTATGATGATCAATGAATACTTTAATCAGCAAAACTTCACAATTTTTGTACCTATAATTCATGAATTTGATTCAGCTCTACCTGTTTGAGCTTGTAGTGAAAAATAGGTAAAAATTTGGCAACCTCTACAGAGTGTTTTCCTGCTAAACACAATAGAATAGTATATAACTTATCCATTGGGCATGGAGTCCATGTTTTGTTCTATTTTAACTCAGAAAACCATAACTCGGCTTCAAAACACACAAACTAAAAGAAACTAGTGCAATTCTATTGGAGACAGAGTTTGAAAAACCAAGTGCAACAATTGCACTTATTGAAAACATGACAAAACTGAAATGAAACATGCTAGCAGGAACTTATTGAAAGCAATACTGAAACTGAAAACTATCCTACTATGTACAGTTGAAAGTCTGACGCTTAATAACACTGTTTCAAATGAATCTCATTGACAGGGATTGATAGTACCTCACCATTCAGCTTTGAAAGATGAAATGCCTTGTGTTCCTTCTTTTCTGTAATAATGTACGGGCCATCCCACATGGCGTCAACCTTTGTATGTTTACCAGGCCTGCTCTTTAGCTCATTTCACTTGAAAACTAAATCACCTTCATTGAAGATCCTTGCTGTTGCTTTCTTATCGAATGTCCTCTTCATTTGATAATGATGAATCTGAAGCTTTCTATAGGCTTCCCTTCTAGTTTCTTCCAACTCTGTTAATTGAGCAAGCCTGACTTGCATTGGCTACTCTTCAAGTAACTCAAGCTCTTTTATGCAACTCAAAGTTGGAAATTCAATTGAAATAGGCAGTTTGGCCTCTTTGCCATAAACCAAAACATAGGGTGAAAATCTTGTTGACCATTTTGGTGTAACTCTATCAGCCCATAGGGCTAACTTGAGCTTGTCATGCCATGACTTCTGATTATCTTCAATAATCTTCTATATGATCTTAATCAGATTCTTATTTGTTGATTCAGCTTGTCCATTGCCCTAGGCGTAATAATTGGATGAAGTGTTCAGATAAATATTATGCTTTACTGACCAATCTAAAACTCTTAAACCAACAAAAGCTAAAGCATTATCAGAAATAATAGAATTAGGTGTACCAAACCTGGAAACGATATCCTGATAGAAGTTTAAAACTGATGTTTCATTTGCATCTCTTAATGCAATTGCTTCAGTCCACTTCGTAAAGTAGTCTGTGGAAGTTAAAATCCATTTATGCCCAACACTTGAGGGTGGATTAATTGGACTGATAAAATTGAGTCCCCACTTTCCAAATGGCTACTCAACCTGAATTGGATTCAGGGGCAAGGCTGCCAACTTTTGTTTTCCTACAAAAAGTGAACATTTGGCACATTTTCTGACGTGCGTATGAGCATCTTTGAAAAGATCTAGCCAATAATAGCCTGCCTTCATAATTTACAGAGTTGTAGTATGTGGTACAAAATGACTTCCAGTAGGTCCATCATGGAATTCTTCAAGAATTCTTTCAGTCTGATCTGTATAAATACATCTGAGAAAAAAACCATTGAAATCCTTCTTATAAAGAACACCATCAATTTTTGCATAAGGAATTTCTTGTAACCTATAATATCTTCATTTAGAATTGTCTAAACCTTCTGGACAATCTCTAGTATGCAAGTAATGGATCATCTGATGGATCCAATCAGTTGGAACAACTAAAACAATAGATTCTTCTTAATTATTTAGAACTGTAGCAACCTTTTCATTGCTATTTTCTTTGTTTTCTGCAAGTTGTTTGCACGGTCCTTTACCTTGAACAAGCTTGGTAACCTTTATGCTGATGTCATACTCCATGACTTTGGTTATCCAGCCTGCTCTCTTGTCATTAATGTCTTTATTCAACAGAAACTCCTTGACTGTCAGGTGAGCTACCAATAGATTTATGTTATTATTAGATAGCATATGCCTAAATTTTTTTAGACTTCTCACTACAGCAAGCACATGCTTCTCAATGAATGAATATCTTGTTTCATAATCATGAAATACTTGACTAAAGAATGAAATGGGCTACTCCATACCTTCATTATTTTGCTGACAGAGCATTTCAGAGATGGTATCCACTCCTCTGAATGCATACAGTATAAAATCCTTATCAAAATCCAGATTGATAAGATTCAGGGCTGTTGAAAGTGCCTCTTTAATCTATTTAAAATTGTTCTTACCTTCTTCTGACCAGTTGAATTGAATGTTTTTCTTCAGCATGGTTGTTAATGGCTGTAATAAAGCTGCAACATTGGGAATAAACCTCCTCACAAAGTTATCCTACCTAGAAAACTCTACAAACCCTTTTTGTGAGCGGGAAACGGTAAAGCCAGAATGGCTACAATATGTTATGGGTCAATAGAAATACCATCTTTTGAAACAATGTAACCAAGAAGCTTACCTTCATGAGCAACAAAAGTACTCTTCTTTGGATTAAAAGAGATTCCATATTCTCTACATCTCTCAAATATCTGTCTAAGATGATAGAAATGATCATCAACATTCTGTGAGAAAATAGTGATATCATCTAAGTAAACAAGAAAAAATTTGTTTATCAAACTTTGGTGAGCCATATCCATCACTCTCTGAAAGGTGGCTCTTGCGTTTGATAGTCCAAACGACATATTTCTGTAAGCCATAGTACCCCACTTGGTGGTAAAGGTTGTCTTATACTGATCTTCCTCCTTAACCAAGATTTGGTTGTAACCTGAATACCCATCCAGCAATGAAAACTTTTCTGATCCTGAAACAACCTTCAATATTTGCTCCATTGAAGGTAGCAGATAGTGATCTTTGAGTAAAGCTCTATTTAGATCACGAAAATCAACGAACAACCTTATCTCTCTGCTCTTCTTTCTAACAGGCACCAAATTTGACACCCAAGAAGTGTGCTTGATTGGAAATATTATACTACCTTCGATCAGCTTATTCATTTATGTTTTTATCAGATGTCCTAACTTTGGATTCAGGGACCTCTGCTTCTGTCTCACCGGTTTTACATTGGGTTTGAGCTCAATTGTATGCTGAGCTAACTCAAGGTTAAAACCCTTTAAATCTCCATACTTCCAAGTGAATATGTCACTAAATTCTTGACAAAGCAAGATAAACTCTTGTTGTTTTGCCTTTGTACAGACTTTGCCAAGCTTAAGCAGTTTGTCCTTAAAAATTTCTATTGATTCGTAATTCTCCTGCTTCACTATAATGCCTGATTTATCTCTTCTAACTTTGTCATCAGTGTTGAAGATGGATTCAAGGGTCACCAAACCCTTTGGAAGCTTGTTAGTCTTAAATTGCATGATCTGATCACCATATTGCTGATCAAATTTTGGTTGATTTCCAGCAAAAAACTCTGCTTCTTCCATTAGAAAATGAACTATCTATTCATCACTATCAAAAATCTGCCCACTTACATTATTATCAGGTATTGAAGGTCTGAAAACTACCTTCACATATTGTTGTACCTTCCCATTATGAATTTTAGTCAGAATGTCAAACTGTGACCCTAGAGCAGCAAGTTTATCAACTTGCTTATTCTGAAGTCTAGGCACTAATTGTAGATTAAATGCATCAAAATCCTCAATCAAGTCCCAGACACGATGCTTATACAATTTTATCAAATCATTCTTTGTTAAATTAAAATTTCTAACTTGATTTTCTATCAATTCTGAATCACCATACACCTGTAAGCACTTAATCTTTCTTTTTATGGCCCATTCTAAGCCATGTATTAATGTTTCATACTAAGAAACATTATTAGAACAACTGAAAGAAAATCTAAAAGATGAATAATACCTGTCTCCTTCAGGTGAAATCAAAATAGCTCCTCCATCAGCACCAATTTTACTTCTGGAACCGTCAAAATATAGCTTCCAAAGTTGATCAATCTATTGTACTTGTTTTTCCTCCTTGACCAGATTTAGAATAGTTACATCAAGTTCCTGAATCATATAAATGCCTAAACCTACTTCATCTATGAGATTGAATGGATCAACCTCGTGATTCTCATCTGCCCACTCATCTAGATTTATGTCAGGTATTCCTTCTATAGGTACAGTGGGGTCGAGGGACATGGATTGATCCTCCTGATCATGGAAAGCTAGGTTTGCATTTATGGGATTTAGAACATAAGGTTCGATATGGTCTTTAGCTAGTGATTCTAACTTAATTGTGACTCCAGTACCATATCTGGTCCTAAAAAACATGTGTGACCAGTCTGATGACAGATAACTACCTAATTTTGTAGTGAAGTCTCTAGATAGGAAAAGGGAAAAATAAGGTGGAAGATCAATGATATATATGTCCTGTGAAATTTGAAAATTGGGAAAAGCATGCAATGTAAGAGGAAAATTCTTAATAACTCCTACAGACTTTACAACTATACCATCCAACCGAACTACCCCTTTTGACAAAGGTTCATACTCAAGTCCTAACTTATCTATCAGTTGTTTAGGTATAAACGAATTGCTTGCTCCACTATCGATCATGCAGTTATGCACTATGTTATCACCAATTATCAAACTGACATAAAAAGATGGTAGCTTTACCTCTTTAGCTGGCTGCTCCTACTTTTGATCTAAACTATTTGCAAAAACTCTTGGTTGTTCCTTTCATGGTTTGTCAAAAATTGATATCTTAGCCAAAGCCTCCTGCAAACTTTCTTTTTGCCCAGGCAAGCGTAATGCATCCAACATAGTAATACCAACAGTTGTTTTTTTCATATGTTCAACAATATTGAAAGAAGACACACCAACCTTTTGCTATACTTTTTGAGCAGCAACATCTGTTTGTGCTACTTAAGGCTAGAACTAAACTTTAGGTTGTTCCTTTGATGGTCCAGCCTGCTATCTTGGCAAAATCTGAATGTTCTAAGTTGTTGAAGGCTGAACCTACCCCTGTTGGGTTATAAAATCTTGATTTTTCTGCTGAACAGCGGGTTGTTTATCTTTTTTGCCTATTGTTTATTAGGAACAACTTGTTGTCTTAGATCAAATGCTCTTTTCTTGGCCCTCGTATTGGCTGCAATAGAAGTGGCTGACTAATTTTGACTTTACACATGATTAACTCCGCAAAATTCACTTCCTTTCTAGTTCATCATGGCAACATCAAAGTCACTCTGATACGTTTTTTCATTCTACTGATTATTGTCCTCCTTAGTTGTCTCTTTAGAGGAAGCATAACTATTTTGCACCATAAGGGGGCTTGATTAATCACCCTGTTCATGCAAGTAGCCTGATTATGGGGTTGATTGCAGGGATAGAACCATACATAATCATACGCTAAATTATTTTGTATTGGCATTAGCTCTTTTGAAGAGCTAGTGGCAGCTGGATTAAACGACTGATTAGGCCCAAAGTTGAAATTCCTCTTTTGTCCCTGGTAATCAGTTTGATAAGTAGGTTTGTTTGCTTGAAATGATGATTGATTAGGCCTGAAATTTTGACCTTGCTGGTTTTTAAGGCTTACCAAGTTGTTACTCACAGTTTGTAGTAACTTGGCCATTTGCTATTGGTCATTTATTAGCTGTTGTTGAGTATCTTTAAGTCCTTGCAAATTAGAATTTGCTGGAACAACATTATTTTGTGCTACTGTTTGGAATCCTAAGGTTGGAATAGTAGGTATAGTGGCTATTGGAGGTACTTGAATGGGCATAAAAGGTTGTACCTCTGGGAAAATCAGCATAGGGGGTCTTGGGGAAATTTTACCAGCTTGTATAAGGCTATTTTCAGCTATAATAACGATGTCATATGCTGTTGGTAATGCTAACCCACCCATTGACTATATCATTAAAGCAATATCGCTATGTAATGATCTAAGGTAATACATAAAAGCATGGTCAGGAGTTGGCCTTACCATTACTGGAATTCGATCCCATGTCCTTTGAAATCTGAAATTAAAGTCCATCATCTATTCTTGTGGCACTCTCTTTATAGTAATCATTTGTTCAACTAGAGATAAATGATCAGACTTATCTAAAAATTGCTTGGTCAGCTTGTCTCCTAAATCATCCCATGTCAGGATGCTATTGAGTGGTAATCCATGAAACCACTGAGATGCTTTCCCCTTGAATGACGTTGCTAACAACCTCAAAGTGATGTTCTCTTGAATCACATGATGAACTCCACATAGCGAGGCTATGTCTCTAATATGTTCAATGGGTGTAGTCTGATCTTCACCAATAAAGAAGGGTAGACTTTTGAGTGTTGCTATTGGTATATCATTGTACTGAGCCAGATCCAATGGGCTTCCCCCATTAAATTGAACAAAAACATATGCTCTAGCCATTAGAGCTATTGTTGTTCTGAGATTTACAACTTGTGCAATCGGTTCAAGTGAAACTAGTACTCTGTAGCTTCACGAAGATTAAAATGAACTTGGCTTCCTTGCTAATGATCTACCTCTTCTTCTTGATGTGTAAACTAATGATTCTACTCTTCGAATCAGAGAAACAGATTACTTTCTTGAAGGCTTACTAGGTATTCACTTGGTTGTCCTTCCTATTCTCTTTGGCGAAGATAGTTGCAAATACTCAAATGAAGAAGAACTTCTTGTCTGAATATTTCTCATAAGCTATTTGCACTTGATTTGCTAGAAACTGAGAAATGGAGTTGCCAGGTATATGAAAATAATCCTCTGAAAGGCTGAAATACTATTGTATATTCCGAACAATAGCTTGAATTGTAAAATTCTTGTTCTGAAAAGTGATTCAGAGTCCCACCGGGCATGCCAAAAATTGTTATCAAATAGATTGCACCCAAACGCTTGAATAGTTAAATTCAACAATCTGTTGAAACATGGAATGACACACAGGCCTGAGGATCATTCCATGTTTCAATAGATTGCTGAATTTAACTATTCAAGCGTTTGGGTGCAATCTATTTGACAAAAATAACTTAATGAGATTTTCTCGAAAGAAGAAATTTTTTGGTGCTAGAAGTTGATGGAGTTCTAGCTAAAATATGGCAAAAAAAACACCAAATTCTTTCACAATTCTAGAAAAGAAAGGTGACAGGTCAACAGAATCTCTCATATCATTTTTGTAGATGGGTGCTCCCTCTACAATCCAGATCAAATTGCTAAGGAGGCAGTATATTTCTTCCAAAAATTGTTGAATGCCTCAGATGGCTTTAGGTTAGGGGCCCAAAAAAGTATTTTAGAATGCATCCCAAAGTTGGTGACCAATGATCAAAACAAACAATTGTCAAAATGATTCTTGGAAGAAGAAATCCAGGCCACTCTCTTCCAACTCCATCAAGATAAATCTCCTGGGATAGATGGTTTCCCTATGTCATTTTTTTAGTACTATTGGAGTATAGTTGCATCAGATGTTAAAACAATAGATGAATGTAGGGCCTCCGAAAAAGGAAAAACTAGACAGGATGGAAGATTTTCTATGTATCTCATTATGTAATACAATATATAAAATTTTGGTGCAAGCGGTGGCTAAATAGCTTAAGGTATTATTACATAGCCTGGTCTTTGAGGAACAAATGGGTTTAGTCCTAGGACAATCAATCCATTATGGTTTGATAATCACCCAAGAAGCCATCCACTCAATTTCCAAAACCAAAAAGCAATCTATGATCATGAAGTTGGACATAAAATAGGCTTATGACAAAGTAAATTTGTGTTTTCTGTTCAAATTTATGGAAGGTTTTTTCTTTCACCCAACTTGGCTCGATTGGATATTCAATTGGATTGCAAGCTCGAGGTACTTAGTTCTAGTGAACAACTTCACTCATAGTTTCTTTGAAGTCTCCCGCAGCCTCAAGCAGGGTGATCCCCTTTCCCCATTATTGTTCATAATCATGTTCAAGGCTCTTTGAAGATCATTTTCTAGAGCCGTCAGTGTGGGAAAGTTAAAATAAATACAAATTACAAACTTAGTCTCCCCATCGTGACTCATCAACAATTTTCTGACAATATGCATTGCTTGGTCAAGATGGGATGAAGGAGGCATGCACTTTCAAAAGAATGTTGTCTAATTATTCTTTGGCTTCTGTGCAAGAGGTAAGCTTAAAAAAATATGAAAGTTTTTATTTTTCGTGGACCCTTCATTGGAAAATCACATCCTTCAAGTTTTGATGTTTTACAAAGGAAAACTTCCTTGTAAATATTTGGGCCTTCCAATAGTGTCATGCATTCAGTCAGGCAAGTTGTGGGATCTAGTAATTGTAAAGGTGGAAAATAGGCTATCTTGTTGGAAAGGCAGGTGGCTATCTTAGGCCAAAAGGTTAACACTAATAAAGATAGTGGTGGCAGCTCTTTTGATTTATATGCTTTCTTGTCTCCCTTTAACTGGAGATGCTTGCACTAAGGTCAACCAAAAGATGAAAAATTTCTTCTAGCAAGGAAATTCAAACCAAAATATGTTCCCCATGATCAAGTGGGAAAAGATCTGTAGATCACGGGAGGATGTTGGTACAAGGATAAAAAATCTAAGTCTTCAAAATAAAGCTCTGGTGCCCAAACTAGTTTGGAAAATCTACGCCAGCTAGGACTTAAAATGAGTAAAAATTATGAAGGAAATGTATTTGGAGGAAAGGGAGAAAATATTTTTTACAACTAGACAACTTCCTAAAGGATCGTGCATGTGTAATTTCATTTGCATTTGTAGGGACTTGATCTTGAATTCACTTTCATGGGATGTCAAGGATGGAAATATGATACTCTTTTGGGAAGATTCTTGGGGTGAGTTTGGCATGCTGCCAAAGAATGGTGATCTAAGCAATGTGAGGGAGGTCACTAAACATGCCTAGGGATACCGTGTAAAGGATTACTTTATCACTGAGTGTGTGGATTGTGCGTTAAGGTGGAAATGGAAGGATCCTAGGCAACTTGCTCTTAGGATCATGAAAATAGAAATCTTTGAGGGAGTTCTAAAGAAATGACCTCTTTACATCAGAGATGGGAAGGATTTGTTAAGGTGGTGCAAAGCAACTGAAAACATCTATAGCATCATGGAAGGATACAAAATACTAGCAAAGAAATAGGAGTGGGTTTAGTTAATTCCAAATGATTTATGCTGGAATAGCAATTGCCTCCCCAAATAGGGTATATTTTATTGGGCTTCCATTCAAGGAAGAGTGTTGACAACTAAAAGGTTTGAAAAATTTGGAATTTGTGGTCCCTCAAGGTGTGTTCTTTGTAAGGAAGTGATAGAAACTAGCGATCATCTCTTCCTCAATTTCCCATTCACAGATAAGTGCAGGTGTGCATTGTGTGCTAAACTCAATTTGTGCACTACATTTCCTACCAATATCATGAGTTGGTTCAAAATTTGGCCAAAGTTGGTGGAAAGTCTATGTTTTCCTACTTGTGGTAGCTATGTCTGTCAATTCTCCTTTGGGAAGTATGGAAAGAGAGAAATTATTGTATTTTTAAGGATGAAAAAAATTTTCTCCCATCTTTTCTCAACAAACTAGAAGCATGTATAGTGGAGTTAGAAAACTCAAGGGAAGCTGGGGCTATTGGTTCAAAATCCACTTTCTCCAGTTGGGATTCAAAGATATTAAAGATGTGGAATGGTTTGAAGATGTCTCTCGCCCTTTGCTCTAGGGGCTCCTTGAGCATTGCAACACAAGAAGTAGCTGATTGGCATCCCTATGCCTAGGGCAGTGGTATAAGCTAAACTTTGATAGTGCTTCTAGAGGCAACCCTGGGTAGCCAGGTGTTGGGTACGTAATCAAAGATTGGCAAGGTTTGGTGTTGGGGAAGCTAGCTCAACCCCTACATTCGGGAACAAACAACATAGAGGAGCTCCAAGCGGTGCATTTAGGAATCAATTTCTACAATGAGTCAGGGTTGAGGAATGTGGTAATTAAAGGAGACTCTATAATTATCATCTTCATAATTGGAAACTTGGTGCAACTCTAGAATTCACACTCTCCCTTAGGAAAAGGTTTGAGAAATATGAAATAAATCACATTCTTTGGGAAGGTAATTTAGAGGTGGATTCTTTGGTGAATCTAGGAGAAAATGAAACTCCCTTGAAAGAAATCTCTCCCAATAGAAACAATTCTGGTTGATTGGCATAGTGGGTGGTAGGGTGGGCACCACTTCATCCCCCCTAAGCTTGTATGGAGTGGTCAGGTGGTAGGAAGTAGGAGCTATTAGTTGAGCTAGCACCACAGTTTGCATGTGGGTTTGGGGAATTTTCTAGACAAAGTATTTATCATTGATTGTCTGCCAGCATTGAGAGGTGTGCATCGTCCTTCCTAGGACATTTTCTAGCCCGCACACATTTATATCGAAGCATGTTGCTCTAGAATTCATTACAGTTGGTACTAGTTTCATTTCCTAAGAGGAGTGGTGGTTTTGCATTCACATTTTGCTTGCTTAATTTCCTAAGAGGAGTGGTGGTCTTGGTTGGTTTACTTGACATTGGGATTTATAAAGTGGATTTGAGGGTGATAATGAGGAGGCTATTTCATAAGGACATGTTGGTGGGTCCAGATAGCTCACTCTGGTTGCAACTTTTTTGGGAAAAGGAATCCCTCGCCTTCACAGTTTGGCTCTTCTGAGTGACCTGGAAGCATTGGTGAAGATCTTGCCTTTCCTCTTAGATGTCAACAGACTGGAACTAGTGGAGAATAGGTGATTGGTGGTTGCAGGGGAAGAATTCCTAAGGAAGAAATTTCATTTGGCTCTAGTTGCAGACTCAGGCTAGAAAAGGAAATTTCAAGTGTTCACTCAGTAGAACATGTAGTGACTTGGGTTTGGGTGGTGGTGGCATATGTGTCTCAATGTTGGTCTATCTTTTTGTTTATTTGTTTAAAACTTCTCTTTGTGGGAAGGGTTTCTATAAATATTATGGGTAGTTTTATCTCTAGCAAAAAGTTTAAATGGAAGGTAGTTTGATATCTTGATATGGTAGCGTCCATGGATTTTTTGGCAATTCTGGGTCAAAAGTGCTATGTGTTGATGTAAGTTTTTGCTATTTTCCCAGGTCAAGCTTGAACACTGTATGACTGGTGTTTTCCGAAATCAATATAATCCATCTACCTAAATTAACAAATATATATATATAACATTAAAAATAATTTATAAATATATATAGATATATATTAGAATTTTTTTAAAAAAATCTTTATAATTATACGAATGATGAAAAGCTATTGCAATGAGAAAAAATGATGAAAATAAGTGACTCAAGAAGCAGAACTTTGGACATATTTTATATAAATAATAATGTTATATAAATACTAATTTATTATAATAATTACTATAAATAAATAAATTATAATTATTAATATGAAATCTTAGTATTAATAATTGAAGCATTATATGTGTATTGGGCTGAATTTTGTATTAAGGGATAGTGATATATACATTGTTTGTATTTTTGATAAGGTATTCTGGGCATCAAATGGGAATGGTTGAATGTATTCTCACAGTCAATTGCCTAGTTCAGTTGTATCAAGAAGGGTAATGTATTGTAAATTTCTAAGTGACCTTTTTGGTCTATATGATGATTTGTAAAAATTGTTACTCAGACTACGACTGGTGGTTTTCTTGTTGGCTCTTTCCTACCAGTATGTCCACCTGAACCAACATTATGTAAATAAAAATATTATAAATATAAATATAAGTGGCCTACCATTTTTGTTTAAATAATAATAATAATAATAATGAAATAATTATAAAATTGATTATGATATAAAAATGTATTTTAGAGTGAATAAGATATCAAATCGATTTGAAACCATTTTTAAATCTGCTTTAAATCTACTCTAAATTTTCTTGAAAAAAAGTCTTGTTCCATAGAGAAAATGACCCTTTGCTTAACATAATATTAATTGGACTTAATAAGGCCTTAATCTAGTGTTGTGATGCATTTTATACATCCACACTAGGTCTTGGACCCTTGAAAACTAAACAAAATGCTTTTAATGACATCTTGTGAAAGTGTTGTGAAGTGTTGTATGACATTTCTACATTCTTCTAGACTCTATTCATTACAATTTACCTAAAAAATCACCCTTTCATCACTAAACAATTTCTATTTTGAAATGTTGTAAAGTCTTGTAACAAGATTTCATGTTTTTCTAGGCATAACTTCACTATTTATCCCTTTTTCATGCTTTATTTGGATCCTTTATGCCCTCATATGTCTTAGTTAAGTGTATTTTAGAATGTAAACCCGACAAATAACATTAAATATAAGATAATTCCCGACACCCACTTTCAGGTCATAGGTGGGACCCATTCACCCTAGGTGGCGAATGAGTCCCCCTTGGCTCCAAATTCAAAATATTTTAAATTTCCTTTCGGGTTTTTATTCAAAAACACTTGATGTCAGCCTGTGATGAGGTATGAATTGATAACTAAGGCACAATTATGTATAAATAAAAAAATTTCTCCTTATTTTATATCTCTCCCATAATCTCTTAATCTCTCATTCATCTCTTAACTCATTCACATCATTCATTCACCAAGTCAAGCAAGTTAGGGCTTTCACATTGCAAGTCATCAATTTAGCTTCCCAAGACATCCAAGGGTAGATTCTACATGTTTTGTTGTAGACTTTCAAGATATATCATAATGGAAAGGTAATCTATTCCATTATTGCATGTTTCATTCCATTCTTACATCATTTTGGTTTAATTACCTAAATGGGGTTTGACAAAGTAAAACCCCATGCCCTAACATTCAACATTTCTTCTTATCTTCGTGTGTGTAGATTTAGGTCCTTTGGAAGCTTGGAAATAATTGTAGATCAAGTTGCAAAGTTTTTCAAGTCCTCTCTTCATTCAACAAGTCAAAGAATCAACAAAATCTCATTTTCAGGCCTGTAAATCGGAGTTTCGGGAGCAAACACCTATAGAACATCAAAGTGCAGATCGGAAGCTCCAGAATCCACTCTTGAATATCTAGAAATTAAAAAATGAACTCATTCACCATGGGTGGTGAATGAGTCCCATTTCCAGGTTAGTTTTGTGTTTTATGAATTTTCTGACACCTTTTTGATAGAAATAGATTATGGCTTAGTTTACCAAAATTAGGACTGATTCACTCAGAATGGCGAATGAGTACCTCTAGGCCTGAAAGACATCATCGACAACATTTCAAAATAAAATTCCAATCTTCTTCAACATTTTAGGTTCACATTTTCAGTTTGATTCATCTCTATTACAATTTTCCATTCATTTGTCAGTGATTTTGTATTACATAATATGTTTTCAAATCTATTGTTTTCCTTTAGTTTTTATTCATTAGCCAATCAATCCTATAAGTTTCTTGCATTTAAACATTACATCTAGGCATTTTGCATCCTTTTTCCATCCACATCACATCCACTTTTGAATGTAAACGTAATCATTTTTGGCCCATCTTTCTCCTTTTAGGTGAAAAACCCTAGAAGCGCTAGAAAGAAAGTAGGTCCCAAAAATCTATGTTTGACGTCTACATACAATGAATGTAGTTATGCTTGCTGCAGGTCATTTGAACATCAAATTCAAACCAAAGAGTTTTTCCTTACATTAATTTTTTCTTTTTGATAGATGCCATTGTAATACGCCTCTCAACATAATTACCTTCTTAGCATGACATGAAAGGGTACTTTTTTGAAGCACAATCCTGTGGTAAAGATTTTGTTTAAGAATGCGCATGAATGTTGGTATTATTTTTCCCCCCTACTTTCAGCGGTAGTGCAAAAATTAGGAACTACCCATTCACATTCAAAACATCCATGCCTGTTAGTTTGGAGTTTCTTGGCATTTCTTTGAAGCACATTTCATCAAATAATGTGTCCTCATATGTTTAGCATACTAGATCTCCTCATAGATGTGTGGCAATAGTTTTTTATTTTTTACTGTTTATATTAAGCAATATTAATTTATACTAGCTATGGTACCTTGTGCAATGGGTACGCTGAAGAGGTGTGGAAGGTCAATTAGGGAAAAATTGGTTTATTTTTTGAACACATTTGTGTAGTAAATGAGATCAATTGGTAGTTCATTTAGAAATTGATTTCAATATTATTATTAATTTAATTTAATTTTTTTATTATAGAATAATATTATTATATTTATTTTTAAAATTTTATGTATTAACTATTATATTATTATATAAATATTTATTATTTATGTGATTATTTTATGTATTTATTATTACATTATTATATTATATTTTTTATTTATGTATTAATTATTTTATTAACTATTATATTTTTCTATAATATAACATTATATATTATAAACCAAATTATTTATTATATATTTAAAATTAATTAATTATTATATTTTACAAGGGAAAGATAATAAATGAATGTATTCTGCAGGCGTCCAAGAGTGCGAAGTTAAAGATATATTTTGTTATTACAAGCTTGATTGCATTAAAGAAATAAAAATTTTCTTTGATTTTAATTTTTCTGTCATGAGCTAAATCTAGTTAAAGAGAAGATCGATCTTTTGGAAAGGATTTCGTAATGTTAAAACCTAAATGTGCTCATTATTAGGGTCATAATTCCCGTAATGTTAAAACCTAAATTTGTTCATTATTAGGGTAGTGATTTTCATTTCAGTAAACATACTCTAAAACCCTTTTTGAAACCTTTTCTTTAGGTTGTAGCTTGCCAAAAATACCAATGAGGAAGAGTTTTGAGTGGAAACCAATAGCAGTAAGGAAAGAAAAAAATAATGCAAGAATAGCTGGAAAAACAACGAAAAATAGCCAAAAAATGGCAAAAAATGATGGATGGTTGAGATTCATTTCACTATCAACCAGGGTTCTCATTGCTTCAATCTATTCACTTATACAAATGAAAAAAAATGCATCTCAATGAAATATGAAAAAAAATTGAAAAAAAATGTAGAAATGAATGAAATATCAACAGGTGATTCACAAAGAAATCAAGTGAATACCTTGGCCAATATCCATCATTAAATTTAAAGCTAAATATCCATATACATTTATCTAAATACTGTAACATTTTATTTTAAAATATACTAATCCTAATGCACTCATTAATTAATGAAAAAATATTTCATCAATGTGTTGGGAAGGCATAACAGAGGACAGAGATGAGGATGTTTTTGAAGACATATTGAATGAAATTGCAGGAGATTTCATAGATGAAACTGCCTCAATTTGGGGAAAACCATTGAAAACAAACAAGAGGGAAAGGGATTAAATGCAGAGACTTCTCCTTAAAATTATTAAATAGTCAAAAGTGGTGCAATCGATGCAGCAAGCTCACTACTTTAATCTCTATAAAATAATGTAGTAAATCATGAAAGTATGGTAGGTAGAGTGAATTAAGAATGGTGCAAATTACGTCCAATATGCCAAATTCTTGGTGACATATTGAACATATTTGTAGAAGTGGTATCTATGTGACACATCTTTTATCTTATTAAATTTCATCATTGCAATAATTCGAGAAGAGTTTGGAGGAGCATAAACCAATAGTGCTAGGGAAAGTAGAAAATAATGTCAAAAAAGTACCAGAAAAATGACAAAAAACAACCTAGAAATGGTGAAAAATGATGGACAGTTGAGATTCATTTCACTGTGAACCAGGGTTTCTTGTTGCTTTTGAACCATCCATAGACAAAATGAGCTCGTGAAGCTCAAATAGGGAAACTCCTTTGGTGTAAAAATATAATTTAAATTTTATTTTATAAATTGTAAGAATATTCTAAGGGGGGTAAGGAAAACAACAAACTTTATGGGGAAGCATCCTCTCCTCCTCTAATGACTAGACATGTGCAGGATCCTGTGAAGGGGAGCCAAAAAGGTAAGGTGATGAATTGGGGTTGCAGAAGCAGGGTAAGGAAAGAGTAGTGTGTGGTGGCAATGTTGTGGGACCTAGTAAAGAGGATATAGATAGGATTATGAAAAGGAAGGATGTTGCAGAGGAAATTGCATGCTCCATTTGTAAGATGAAGAATCTTGCTCCAGTTGGTACAGGTAAGGAAATTTATGTTGAAAAGGTTCATGCTAGCTCTTTTGATGAAGATGTTGCTATGGGGAAACTTGTTGAGAACCTTGACAGGGAGGAATTGTCTAATGTGTTGGGCTCAACCTGTGATAGTGCCAATATGCTTTTTTAACTTTTTAAATGGTTTTTCCATGAGACTAATAGGATCAATATTAGAATTAGAGGTGTTTCTAGTAAGGCTAAAGACCCTTATGTCCAAATCCAAATTGATAATCTCATGGATTCTCTTAACACTGTGGCTAATACTGTGGTGGAGGAAACCATTAGTTTGAAAAAAATTTGGAAGGGAGAATGTTATCCCTTGAGGATAAAGTTGATAAGTTGTGGAATGTTGTGTTGAAGGGCGATGATGCCTCTAAGGTCTTGGTTATTTTGGACTCTGCCAATGTGACTTCCCCTTTGACTATCCCTAAGAAGAGAAAGGAGAATGTGTCTACTAATGTTAATGTTATTGGGGGTAAGCTGATGGATGTCGAGGGTGTTGTTGAGAAAGGTGTTGTGAAAGATAGTGTTTTGAGTGCTGAGGTGAAAATGGGTGGGCCGAGAGTGAGAACAAGAAATAGAATGAAAGCTCAAGCCAGGGCCTTAGGTATTGAGGTGTCTGATATGGTGGATAATGAGAATATTTTGGCTACTCATGAAATGGAAGTTGTGGAGACTCTGAACAATCCATAGTCTTGCTAGCTAGTTTCCTTCTTTTTGGCTATTGTTAGGCTGTCATTGGGCTAATTGCCGCTTAATGTTGTTTTTCGTTGTTATCAGCTTCTTTTTTATGTAACGAGTTTTAGAACCCTTCAAAACCTATTTTTTACCTCAAATCAAAACAAATAACATTTAAATAGTACCAATCAATAAAAAAATAAATCTAAACACTTTAGGTGTTTGAAAGAAAATTTATTCAAGTTACATGGTCCACACAAATAATTTAGTGTTATTCAAGATACATGATGATGAAATTTCTAACAGTATCATAATATTTTTTTAATTAATTTTCTTGCTAAGTTAAAATAAGGATTGTAATATTTAAATTGTCTTAATAATTTTTTTGGATGTTTGTGAGATGTAACAACACATGATGTGTAAAGTAGAAAATTCAATAAAAACTCAATTATTAAAACTTCTAATAGAGTTTGTAAGTAAATATTAAATTGATGCAATAGACTTGCTTAATGATATCAAGTTTCCACAATCCATATTGTAGTTTAGCATTATTTGTGCATTTGATTGTGTAGAAATTTTTGAGCTTCAACTTTTCAAATCACACTTTGTGATCCATCATCAGGATGAAAGAGAGAAAGAGGAGAAGGAAATGGTTAATTGTAGACTTAGACAAGATAAAAATGAGAGATGAGGGATAGGGAAAGGGGACACACAATTCGAGGACAAGAATAAACTAAAGGAAAAAAACCAAATATAAATAAACGCATAGTAAGAAAGATAGAGAAAAAGACACCAAATGAACCAAATGAATATAAATTAGGCCTCTATCCTTAAAGAAAGGAACATAATTATGAATAATGCTATGAATATGGAAAACAATAAAGAGAAAGAACAAATCCAAAAACGGAAAGAAAGGAACAACAAAAAAGAAGAGACAATAAAAAATAAAGAAAAATATACTAAGGATGCAAAAAAAGAGAGAACACAAGATTAGCAAGAAATTAGCAAAACAAAAATAAGAAAATCCGAAAAAGAAAAAAAAACAACATAAATATGCACCCATACATAAATATTAGAAAAAATATAAATCCTATATAGAAGAAGATAAAGATATTAACATAAGTGACTAAATAAAGAACTATATATAAAAACACACAAAAAATATACACAAAAATTTACAAGACAGAAATACATTGAATTCTAAACCTAGAAAAGAAAAACCAAAACAAAAAATTAAGAATTATATGAAATATAATTCTTAAGAAAGCACAAGCAAAAACTATATATAAATATATATAAACATTACAAACTAAACATAAAATGTATTAAAATCCTTTAGAAGGCAACAAAGAAGAATTAAGCAAATACTATATATATATATGGAAGGAATAACACTACAAAAATCTACAAAATTAAAGAAAAATACAAAAATAAAAAGGAAAAAAAACACTAAAAAAATAATCAAGAAGAAAAACAAACCAAAAAGTAAATAATTATATGTAAATTATTATTCTTTATCAAAGATAAAAAGAACATAGAAGAGAAAAATAAGAAATAAAAGCATAAAAATAAAGAAATTAATAACAAAAAAATAAATAAAAAATTAATAAGAAGGAAGCAAGCAAAGAAGGAAAAGAAAAGACATGAAAAGTGTAGTGCCTCTCGTGTCGCTTTCACTGCACTAGTACTCTTTATGTTATGTTATGGACCTTGAAACCTTGTTGGTGTTGGTTTCACCATTTTGATTTGGTTGGATGATAGTTTATTTGGCTTTGTTGATCATGACATTTTTTACTGATGTTTATGTTATGATGTTATATGGAGTTAGTTGTGGATTAAAAATTGGTTATGTTTATCATGTGGACTTATTACTATGCTTGTTATGCATTTGATTAGTGATTGCTATATGATGTTGATTATGATGTAATTAGTGTTTTTTGATGATGTGGTTACCGTTTGAGGTCTTGGTGAGGGGAATGATGTAACATCACTCATTTGCGAGTGCCCTGCTATGCTACAACTTCCTCTCACAGTGTGCTTGTTATTACATATATATATACATGTTGCTAGACAGTGTGTTTTATGTAGGTTGTAGGTACTAGGCATCGAGTACATTTGTACTATCAAGTTTGAGCATGCCTTATAAATCCCACTGGGAATGTTGTGGAAAAAATAGTTGACAAAAAGGTCAGAGCCCTTGCCATCATCCTTGATAAGGATGAAATTACCTAAATAGTAACCCATTTTTTCTAGTTTGTAATCCTTGTCAATTCTATTGCTTGATGTCTTTTTGGCATTTGGGTAATTTGTGTGATGTCATGTTTGTTGATGGTTTTTTTTTCCATAGCAACTGCTAAGACAGAATACAATATCCTATCTCTCTTGAAAGGTAATTTTCAACAATAAGTTATTAAAAATCACCCCAAGGTCTCTCGGGTGTCAGGTCATGACAATGCATAAACAACTCAGATAATATGTGAAATGTTGGTAATCACAATCGGACCTTACTACAAGCAAACTGCATCTTTCCAATTTATCAGATTGTGCAATATGATGATCTCAAATCCTAAATCTAACCAGATGATAAAGAAATAGCAAAATATAAGGGCGCAAAAATATGATAAGATCTAAACTATTTCTAGAATGAACAATGCAAATAATAGATATCTGGAATGGACCAATCTCAGATAACCAATTCTTGATCAACCCACAATGCAATATCACAAGAACGGTGCAATCTTCTAAGGTATATAGATTTTCAAATCATAGACATTCATCCACAATCGAACTTAAGCACATGTAAATATATGGTCTAGGTTGAGAGCTTCACTGACCCTACTACAATGAGATAGTCTTGCAGGAATATAGACTAGGAATTGCTGTATTCAAATATGAAATCATGAACATCACTCACCAAACTAATCCAACTCTAAACATTAAATTCTAAATCTTTAAGCAATTTGAAAGATGAAACAACAGGAACCATGCAAGATAAACTAACACAAGATATTTCACCAGGAAAACCACAATGCCTTCTATTGTATTAGATCACCAAAATGTACTTATGATTCCTTTGTTACATTGCAATGCTTCAAGAAAATCTTTCAAAATGCTCTATCAAGCTATATCAAACTCTAGCTCTGCTCTTTATCCTTCTATATATTACAATGGGGCAAGGATGCCCATTTATCACAATAGGTCTCAGACATGTCGTGGTAAACATTTACAAAATAAAATGGAGGCAAAACAAGTCCTAGACACATTCCCCAATGTAGCTCAGGATCAATACATACCACATAATAATAGGGAAGCAAAAATCTCAAAAGATAGCGTAACTACGCCTCCCACTTGTCCTTACTTTGGGCCAATGATCCTTGAACCCCCAAAGCACTTTATCTGGCTTCGATTGTGGTGGCAAAGGGAAAGATCTTGAGCCTGCATTCAAATGGAACCAATCTCACTCCTTTGGTATGCGGTCTTATTCTAATCATCCTGTGAGATTGATACTTATCCATCACCACCAAATAAGTTCTTTGCATCATCAAGCTGGTTCCTTGTTATGACATTCACCGAATCGAGGCATAAGACCTCATGCCACCATTCCCTTAGTTGTTCGAGGCTCGGGTATTTAGGAGAATTTTTCCTCCCTGCAGTCCTTAACCTCAAAAATGAAATACATCCCTCATACACTCCGGTCCGGTTGCCATCTATCAACTTCTTTAAGCTTGAGAATCTTCCTCATGGCCTTAGAATCACGCAAAGCCTCAAACCATTCCCAAGGAGTTCACTAAGTCTAGAGGAAGGAAGAATCCATCTTTGTAGTGATCTTTGCCATATTCCATAATCATCTTGGATTTCTGCAATAGAATCAATATCTTCCTTATCACGGGATAGCACATGCTCCAATAAGTCCTTAGCTTTGGTACATCTTTCTGGCCCGAAAGAAAGGATATCGATTATCCCCTTTCACTTGTACATCCTTTAACCAATCTGTTGTAGTTTGAGCAGAGGTTTTCATCCTTTCAATTTCAGAAATGGTTTCCTTAGGTAAGAAACCAGGAGTGGTAGAGGAAGATGGGTGAAGAGATTGCAGAGGTTTCATTACATCCTCTAAGCATCTCTTAAGTCTCTCATTTTCCTTTCTCAGCTCATGCTTGGTCTGAGTCTCTTTCCTTAATCTTCCAACTATCACAGCACTAGACCCTTCATACTCCTCAATATCCTATTCCATAGATGCTAGCCCAAGGTTAAAAGTTTGCACATTATAATCCTCACAAGTGACATCCTCTCTAGTCTTGTCCGCAGCAGGGGTAGCAATGTGGATTACTCTGTTATTCACTTCGTCCCTTTCTATTCTTGAAACTACCTTGGCCGCCTTCATCTTCTTACCTTTACCAATCTTAGACAGCATCTCATCCCAATCCAAAGGAGTGT
This sequence comes from Sequoia sempervirens, assembly GCA_007258455.2. Lineage (NCBI taxonomy): Eukaryota > Viridiplantae > Streptophyta > Pinopsida > Cupressales > Cupressaceae > Sequoia > Sequoia sempervirens. The sequence continues at coordinate 2,631 of VDFB02201311.1, read as the reverse complement.
CTTCAACAACAACTTGTTTCTTCCTTGTAATCTCCTTTTCAAGCCAATCTGGGACAACAGGTTCCACCCGGATTTCCTCTGTTTTTGCCTCTTCATGTTGTTCTGTTGTTTTATCCTCTTCCTTTTCAGGGAACTGCTCAGCTTGATCTCCTACTTCAATCTCCACCTCTTGCACCGGCGATGGGGTTCTAACAGGACTGCTTTCCTTTTCAGGTGATCCATTACCTTTGCTACTTGCCGGAGAATCTTCATATTGGACTAGTGGGGAAGGGTGCTTTTCTACCTCTTCAACCTCGAGCCCAGCTGCCACACCAAAGAGCTCTCCTTCCTTGAAAGGTTCTGCCTCTCCGCTGGTCTCATGTTCCTCAAGAGTCTCTTGCTCAGGCACGCTTGGCAAAGGGGAAGTAGCCCTAGGTTGCTCCACAACTGGTGACTTTGGAGGAGGATCCATGTTTTGCACAGTTTCCTTAGGGGATGAAGTCCTTGATCTCCTCGAATAAACCTTTGTCTTTTCCCCTGAACTCTCCACATCAACAATCAGAGTCTCATCTTTAGAGGTATCCTGACCCTTCTTCTTTGAAACCCTAGTTGTTCTTGTCTTCTTTGGTGGTGGAGGAGCATCCTCTTCTTCTGGCTTTTCAAATCCTTCCTCATCAGAAGACCTGCCTATTCTCAAAGCTCGACTTCTTTTCTTTCCTTTTGGTTTTCTTTTTGGTTATGGCTCACTTTCTTTAGGGCCTCTGATTTTGATTTTGAAGGGTGAGCTATCTTTAGTTTTCCCTTTGGGGTCATCTTCCCCGGATTCCTCTGAAGTGGACATAGGATTGAGATTTCCCATCAAATTAAAGGTACAGGGTACCTTCTCACTTTCCAACTCCCAAACCTTATGTTTTAACCATGAAGTAGTAAATTTCATAACCAGTGCCATCAGATCTTCCAACTCAGTTACCTCATCATCATTCCAGTTTATCTCTCCAATTGATCTGTCCTTAACAGACTCATAGGCATGATCTTGCACCAGGTTTCCATCATCCTCTAGCTGGTCAGGGATTAACTTGACATTGTATTGCCTAATCACATCAACAGGAAGCCTAGAGTACCTTTTCTTCCTTGCCTCAAAATCATCTTTGATGTTGGCCCAATAGTCTTCTAGGTCATCCTTGTGGCGGTATTCTTTGGTGGCCTTCTTCTGTGCTTCCCCGGTGATATCAAAATTTGTCCTTTTGGAGTGGAAGGAGAAACCATGAGCTGCCAATTCATTGCCTGCTACGTGTGCTGATTGAATGGAAGGGCACACCTCTGCTACACCAATTCCAAGAGGGAAATTCCCACCAAAACCTGTTTTATGCTTCTCCTTTTTGACAATTGCATCAAACTCACATATCTGCCTAACAATTTCCAATAACACAATATGATCAGTAGGGTACCTAGGTAACCTGTATGGAGCAGCCGGGCATCCGTCAATTCTGATGTAAGAGAAGGTGGGAAACTGAATGAACCAGGCTCCATATCTCTTTATCAATTCCTTCACTCCATCTGACAGTCTCACATGCTCCGCATTTTGAAGCATCCTAGTGATATGCATTGTGAATGCATCGTTGGCTCTTCGGTAATCCCGGTGTCCTAGGTGCAATTCTGGGTAAATCTCATAGACAATGTCCTGTCCAAATGTCCCTCGTGGATTCAAACCCCTGTATGGGTAGAATCTAGCTAACACATACACCACATAGGAAGACATGGTGAACTTCTTTGTTTCTAGGACATCCCTTAATTGCTTGTCAATCACAGCACTAATAAGTCCTGCCCAATGGTAATTGGTTCCTTATTCAATTTTGTTGATCACATGGACCATCTAGCTTTCCAACACTCCAGCACTTTTCAAACCTGCCACTCTACTCAAGAATGTGATTGCATCATAAATATCTGATTTGAATCTAACCCTGTGCAATTGCTTGGGAAATTTGGAGTAGTGTGACTTTGGCTTTTCCAACCAAGAATTAATCATCTGCTGAGCTTTGGTTGGCTCATTCTCATAATATGTTCTGTCCAAGTCCATGTTCAAAGCGCACACCGAAGGAAAATCTGGCATGTCAAAGGCTTGAGCAATAGAAACAGGACTGGAATTTTCCAAGACCCTTCCCTCCGTGCTGACCACCCTTTGTGTGTCGAAGTCATACTGCCGAGCACACTCAAGTATTAACTCATAGCATTGGATTGCAGGAGGGAACCCTGCCACATGAACCAATCCGGACTTCATCATTCCCTATCTCAGGACCAACAGATCCTTCTGAGCTATTCTCTCTTTAAACTCCTCATATCTCCACGCTCCAACATTGGTGTCCGAGACCTCAGACCACATCGAAGATATCTTGCTTTCAGGGGGTTGACTCTTAGTGTCCAATCTTAATCTTTCTGCATTTGAAATAGAGGACCCCTCCATGTCACCTTTAGATTTTCCTGCTGCAGCCTTGCTTGATTTAGCTTGCATTCACAAAAGAATGTCATGAGTATCCACTTATCATACGTATTCCAATCCAAAGGTTAGCATAATATCATATAAATCCATTGAGATCCATCACAAATCACCAATCCTTGAAAAACCAGAAGAATAAAGCAATCCGGGAAAACAAG
>VDFB02201309.1:0-29826 GCA_007258455.2 Sequoia sempervirens | reverse complement strand
AGTGGGGATCATAAGGTTGGCTTTGCTATAGAACTAAATTGTGCAACATACTTTGGTGAGGTCGTCCTGTCCTCTAATTGCAAAAGTGAAAATGGAAAAAGTAAAAATAAAAATAATAGGTCTTTAGGTGAAAACCAAAAGACACTTGTTGACCATGAAAAAGTAAAAATAAAGGACATCCAAACCTGAAAACCTCTTTGAGGCGCCCAAGGATGGAGGACTGGACTATCTCCCTATAGACCAAGAGAGATTGCCATTGCTTATAGAAGAAACAAAAGAAGTGAACATTAGTACACAAGATAATTCTAGAATCATACAATTGGCAACATCTTTGACCGTCAACCTGAAAAACTTGAGTTTATAACATTCTTTTCAGAAAGATGAGTCAATTTTGCATGGTCATATGCTAACATGCTTGGGTTGGACCCCAAACTTGTTTTGCATCACTTGCCAATGTTACCAAATGCTAAGCCATATAAACATAAGTTGAGAAAAATGCACCCACAGATTGCACTCTTTGTCAAGGTGGAACTAAAGAAACTCCTAGACGTTGGGTTCATTTGCTCTATTGATTGCATAGATTGGATATCAAACCTTGTTCCTGTCACCAAACCAAATGGTCAGATTAGAGTATATACATATTTCAAAGATCTCAACAAAGCTTGTCCTAAAGATGATTTTCCTTTACCAAACATTGACATCATAGTAGACCTTACTGTTGGATATGAAATGCTATCAATTATGGATGGATTCTCGAGCTACAATCAAATAAGAATTGCCCCTGAAGATCAATTGAAGACAACTTTCACATGTGCTTGGGGGAACTTTCTATTGGAATGCCATGCCATTTGGGTTTAAAAAGGCCAAAGCTACATATTAGAGAGCCATGAACACTAGTTTTCATGATTATATGCATGTACTTATGGAAGATTATGTTGATGACCTTCTCTCTAAATCTCTAGAATGAAGTGGACACTTAACAGTATTGGACAAGATTTTCACACGTTTGGAAAAGTACCAACTCAGGCTAAATCCAAAGAAATGTGTTTTCGAGGTCCAATTAGGCAAACTCCTAAGATATATTGTCTCTCGTAGAGGGATAGAAGTTGATCCCACCAAAGTAAAATCCATCTTAGAAATGCCACCGACAACCAATATCAATCAATTGAGAACATTACAAGGAACACTACAATCAATCTATAGGTTTATTGCTTAGCTAGCAAACAAGATCCGTCCATTTCAACATCTATTACGAAAAGGAATCCCCTTCAATTGGACAGAGAAATGTCAAGAAGCCTTTGATTAGATCAAGAAGTATCTATTGACTCCACCAGTTCTTATGCCTCTGATTGATGGAAGACATTTGATATTATATGTGACAACAACTACATCAGCACTGAGGGCATTGCTAGCAAAAAATGAAAATGATGGCAAAGAATGGGCAATTTATTATATCAGTCGCACCTTAGTTGGATATGAGTCAAATTATAGTCTTATTGAATGAGCATGTCTAGCAGTGGTATTTGTAGCCCAAAAATTGAGAAATTATATGCTAAATCACAAGACAAAATTTATTACCAAAACTGATCCTCTAAAATATCTTCTCAGCAAAGCAGCTCTAATAGGAAGACTAGCTAAGTGGGTTATGATCCTAAGTGAGTATGACATTGAGTACATTGAACGAAAAGCAATAAAAGGACAAGTGATAGCTAATCAACTTGTATATGCACCCGTAAAAGAAAATCATCCTCTAATATCCAATTTCCTAGATGAATTAATCTTTGTCATAGAAACACCAACAACATGGAAGCCAGGTATTTTGATGGATCTTACACAAGTCATGGTTCAGGAGCTAAAATTTTGTTCATCACACCTCAAGGAGATTCCATTCCCAAGTCATTTTGAATAGCATTTTTGTGCACAAACAACATAGCTAAGTACGAAGCATTATTGACTGGTCTCCGAATGGCAATAAAATAGAAAATCAAGGATCTTCAAGTCTATGGTGATTCTTAATTAGTGATTAAGCAATTTAATGATGATTATGACACCAAGGATGAGAAATCGATGTCCTACAAGTACATGATGGATATCTTCAGACTATACTTTGATAATATTTCCTTTAAGTAGATACCAAGAATCTAGAACAAAGTAGTTGATTTAATGGCTACAATTGGATCTCTCTTAGACGTCCCCAACAACGCCTCACAGTACGAGTTCTTGGTAGAAAAATTGTTGGTCCCTCCATTCAATGTCCCTGAAACCGAACTTGTGTGTGAACTTGCTGGTCTTGATTCACCTTGGTACAAAGACATCTACACGCCTATTTGCATGACCAAATTACCCCTCTTAACTTGTCCCTCAACCAATGAAAAACCTTTATCTGCTAAGCATCTAAATATGCCATCATTAGAGATACCCTTTATCGTTGCAGCCTAGGTAGTACCCTCCTCTGATGTTTCAACTCAAATGAAGCACAAACAACTTTACAAGAGGTACACACAGTATACGTGGATATCACTCTACTGGTCTGACCTTAGCTAAAAATCTCATGAGGATGGGATATTATTGGCCTATAGGGTATGTGCAAGATCATCATGGAAAAAATAGGCCCTTAAATGGCGAAAAATTCAAAAAAATCAGAGTTAGGCAACTTGATGTAAAAATTTGAATAAGTTATCTATGTTATTTCAAAAATATGTAAGAATATAATCTAAAGAAAATTGAATGTAGTTTCTAAACTACTAGGTTTTTTTTTTAAATCTATTTGGTGAAAATTTGAAATTTCAATGTAGTAGTACTTCTAAATTTCGTGGAAAAATAAGTAGGTGTTTGTCCCACTCACCCCTAACCACAATAAAATGATAATATTTTTTATAAGATTTTAGATATAAAGTACTCATGTCCCCGGGATGTGATGCATATTTTTGTAATTTTTTCCAAGTAAATAATTAATTATGAATTTTTTATTACAAATTTTAAAAAAATATAAAAAATCATATATATGACCACCTTAACTTGGCCGTACCTCATGAAATTCATTTTTTAATCCTATAGCATGTAAAGCATAGATGTGACACATGTTTCGATTCAAAGAATGTGATATCAGCTTTGAAAGCTATAGATGTTTTCTTCAATCAGCCTATCAATCAAAACTTTAGTCGTAATTCAAATAGAAAATGAATAATAATTATTTATTAAATTCAAAGTAAACATAATTTATATTGGTGGAAAGCTGAGAATCTCTTTTAAAAACCCTTTTCGTTTCATCAATTTTGGGTAAAAAAAAGTCGTCAGCCACATACCCTACACATACACATCATATCGCCACTTTTTGGCCCATCATGATCCTGCACATACCCTACAATAGAATGTGATGCCTATCACTTGGTGAAGAAATGTCACCAATGTCAGATTCATGGAGATCTTATACATGTGCAGACTTAGGAACTATAGCTGCTTACTTCGCCATGGCCATTTTCTCAATGGGGACTCGACCTCATAGGAAAGATCCATCCCACCTCAACTAATGGACATAAGTTTATCCTTGTTGCTATTGAGTACTTTACAAAATGGATTGAAGCTGTCCCACTGACTTACATTACTGGAAAGCGGATAGCTAAGTTTATCCTAAATTACATCATTTGTCGCTATGGTATCTCGCAGTCCATCATTACATATAATGGTCACCATTTTAAGAACCAGGATGTCCATGCGCTTTGTGACAAATTTCAAATCCAAAACCACTTTGCTACTCCATATTACCCCCAAGGTAATGGTCAAGTTGAGACATCTAATAAAACTATCCTAAAAATCTTAAAGAAGACTGTCAATGATGTTGGTCATGAATGACACCTACAACTTAACTCTGCTTTATGGGCCTATCGCACCAGTGTTTGCACTCCTACCAGAGTCACAACCTATTCTCTTTTCTATGGATCTGAAGCCATACTTCCTATAGAGGTCAAGTTACCATCCCTAATAGTATCTATGCAAGGATTATTTGATCAAGAAGAATATTGTGTATCCCGTCTACATAAGCTAGAGTTACTGGATGAAAATAGATAGAATGCGTTGACACATTTGCAAACATATTAGAATCACCTTCAATGCAACTACAATAAGAAATTTTGACCTAGAAGCTTTGACATTGGTGACTTAGTCTTGAAAGAAAATCCGAAGTATCAAGCAGATTAAGAAAAGCCCAAAAAGTTTGAGCCTAATTTTGGTTGGGCCCTTATATCATCACAACATCATATGGATCTGATGATTATCAGCTCTCTACTCCTGAAGGAGAACCATTGTCCAAACCTATTAACAACATGCACCTTCGCAATTACTACACTTGATTCTTAGAGTATCCCTTCAAAAAGTCAAAAAATACAAAAACAATCAAAAAAATTGAAAAAATAGTCACCTTGATGAAAACTTGGAAAACAAGTGTCTTGGTGACAACAAAAAAATTGAAAAAAGGAAAAAAATCAAAAAAATAGTAAAGAGAAATAATTCGTCCAAAATTGAAAACCACTTCAATGGCACTTTGGATAAGTACCATGGTGAAAACCTGGCAAACAAGTGCCATGTGTAGTAAGTATATGCTCCTTTGTCTACTATCATTCCACCTGGTCTTCCATCCTTCATTCATCCACTCACACCCATCCATAATAAAGCTTCATCACCCTTCCCATGGCCTGAGAAACATTGACATTTGGTCTCCTTTGCCTTCTTGAGATCATCCATTGCATTTGTCTATTACTTCCCCTCACACATAATAAGTGATCCTATACTTGACTAGGGGTAGTTCTTTGACTTATGTCTTTATGGAAAATAACACATGGTATCAGCCTTTTAAAACATCAAAATACAAAAAACTAAAAAACATCAAAATCCAAAAAAAATCAGAAAACATCAAAATCCAAAAAAAAATAGAAAACATCAAAATCTAAAAAAATTCATAAAACATCAAAACTTCCAAAAAATAGAGTCTAAGTCTAAGTCAGTCTATGTTAGAGTGGTCGAACTACATTGTCTCTACACGTTTGCTACGTAGGAAATGCTCAACTTAAATGAGCCCCCGAGAGTGGTCCTTTAGGTTTGTCCAAATAAAATCATGACTCAATATTTTGTCAAATAAAATAAAGTCAAGTCATGTCAAACTATGAGGTCTCTGTGTGTATAACATAGGCAAGGCCATCAATTGATGAGCCCCTGAGGCCACCTAGGTCAGTCCTTCAGGGTTTGTCGAGTCTGATCTTGTTCTTGATTTGTAAGCAATCATCATTTAAACAAAATCATGAATCAACACACAACCATAGCCAACAAAATATTTTATCTTCCCTCAGTCAATCATCTTATCATCAATTAATCAATCAAATCATTGATCTTATATTGGAATGGGGCATTATGTCATTTGTCTCATTTAGTCCTATCTCTTGTCTTTTATCAGGATGTGTCCTTCTTGAGATTAGATTGTCTTTGATCAATATGGTCATTCACCTTAAGCAGGATGTGTCTTTCTTATAGTTAGGTGCTTTATCAACAATGGTCACTCGACCAACTTTATCATATGTGTTCCTTGCCTTAAACATGATATGTCTTTCTTGAATTTAGGTATTGTCACATCACTTGGTCATATCAAACAATCTTTGTCAAACAATCAATTAATCTTTCCTTAATCAAGATGTGTCCTTCCTGAAACCAGGCGTAATCATTATTAATCAACCTTTCCAACCTTATCAATCTTTGTCAAACAATCAATCAATCTTGTCATCTTGGTTAATTAATCTTGCCTTAATTAGGATGTGTCCTTCCTGAAACCAAGTGTAATCAATCAAATCAATTGGTCAACCTTTTTCAACTTATCAAATAATCCTTGTCAACCAATCCATCAAATTTGGTCATCTTGGTCAACCTAATCAATCATATCAAACAATCTTATCACTACTATCGGCAAACACAGTCTCTCTGGAAAACATTTTGTTGGTCTGAGTTTTTCTCATCTTTTTTGATTGGTTCTAGGTGATGTTACTAGTTACCTCGAGGATGTCCTATTAAGGGATTTAGAGGGATGATGATGGATCATGACCTCTTTTCTTTGCTTGATGTTTGTGGTTTCTCTCGGTAAAAAGACTAGGATAATTGGATCCTTAGTATGAGCCGAGGATTCCTTGTCTTTTGGATTTTTCTTTTTGACTGCTTGTCTCTCACAAATGGTCACCTTGCACACCTTGTTCTATGCCATGCCATGGTGTTTGTGTTCCATTTGCGACAATTTTGATGCCCAATGATGATAAATATACAAACATGAAAGTTGGTCCATTATCATCTCTTGTCTAACATACCATCTCCTTTGCCCTTTTTCATGCTAACTTCCATCTCTTTCATGCTAACATTTCTTCCGTCTCCATCTTGACAAAGTCATGTGACACACAAAAACATCTTGCATACATACTCATGCTAGACAACATCATAGAAGGCATTTTTGTCATAGGCAACATCATCATATTAAGCTACATATATTTGCATAAGAAAATACAAAAGCATAAGAATCATCCATATCACATTTAAAAAATTTCATTACATTATATTCACATTATGATGATATTTCATTTGTATCCATCACATCAAATTACATTATGATAACTTTTACACATTAAATTTCACATCACATTGCATTACATTTCATACACCTTCCATACCATCAATAACATCACATTATACATGACATATCACAATATACATATACATATCACATCATACATCACATTTTACATTTAACATTCTCTGTCATTACATTTTGCATTATCATATAAACATTCCATCACATCAACATTCAATACATTTTCATATTGCTTTGCATTGATCAAATTAGGTTACTTCTATTACATTCATCATTCATACATATCATAATAATATAAGTATCCATAATCATAAATACATCACATCATCATATCATATTGCATTTATCAAATTAGGTCATCCATGTTGCATTTATCATCCACACTTGTCTTATCGGGACAATTTTCCAAATTTTTTGAAACTTTTTGAAAATTTGTAAAATTTTCCTGAGGGGGCATACCTGTACCCTGACTTCATTGGGGCATCCTTTGACTAAATTTATTTGACACAATGTGATGAACTGCATTATGTCAAAGAGGCCCGAAATGTAGACACTGAAAAATGTCCTAAGTCTGCGAGCGTCATTGGTCGTCGTCCTTCAATAATTAAATAATTTCAATTATTTGATTATTCTTGATCATATTCCTCTATTAATTAAAAAAATAATTTTAATTATTTAATTAATTCACTTTCTAATCTTTATTCTATCTTGATCAATTAAATAAATTAATTGTGTCTTCAATTGATCGCTAATATCCCTCTTCTTCAATAATTAAATGAATTATTATTTATTTAATTATTTGCTTGTCATCTTTCGTCTATGGTTAAATAATTATTATTAATTATTAAAAATTTTACTCCCCCTTTTGATTCGTCCATTGGTAAATAACTGTCAAAATTATTTAATTGTCCTCCATATGTCTCTTGTATGAAATAATTAAATCAATTTAATTATTTAATGCCTTTTTTCACATTTCCTCTCATTTAATTAAAATAATTATGCAAATTATTTTAATTAAGTCTCCACTTTTCCTTTTTCCTCAAATAAATAATTCAAATGAATTATTCACTCTCCACTTGGCCAAATATTCCTTTCTCATGAATTAATTTTTTCAATTTTTAATTCATCCATTATCCTCCCACTTTCTCATTAATCTCTATCATAGTCATCTTCATCATAACTATCTGTGTCATAGCCATCCCTAGCCCACCACTTTGTAGTGCATCAATCCTCCAGCATTGATCTTGGCATCTTTCTAGAAGCTTGATTTTGACCATCCATTTTGTAACCTCCATCTCATGTATCCTCATCTGTCGATCTTGAAATATTTCTAGAAGATTGATCTCGATTTTCCATTCGAATCGATGTCTATAAAAGAAGCCATTCTCCTCCATTTTTTCCTGAACAACCATTATCTCCAACTTTCATGATTTATTGTTTGCAGGTATTTGCATAAACTCTACTCCAAATCTGAGTTTGCAAACTTACAAACGTAGCTTGAGGAGAGACAAGGGAAGTGATTCAACTACAATATGGGGAGTGTTTTCATTTGAATGCTTTCATTTTATTCCTCATTTTTGTTTGTTTTCTCTTGTTTAGATTGGGGTTTTAGCTTAGATTTGTATTGTGGCTATCACTTAGTCTTTGCTAACCCGGTTTACCCCCATCTTATATTAAATAGTAATTGAGGTATGGTTGAGCATCATTTTCCTCCTTTGAATCCATGCCAATCTACATAAAGAATGACTTTGGGGTGTCATCATATTTGATTTGATATTTTCCAAGAATTGAAGACACATTAATGGCATTCCTAGGCCATCTTTTAGATAGGTGGGATTTTACTACTTTGAATGACAAAGTTTTGAGATTTTGGATAACAAGAGAAATTTGAAAGTCATGTTGGGGAGATTGGGCAAGTGAAATATTGAAAAGGAAAGGTTTTGGGATATTAGGATTAAATTTTCGAGTGGGGCTTAACATGGTGTCAAAATAAGGAATGGATGAAAGTATGACTTTGAAGTACTATATAGAGTTATCAATAGAGCTTTAGATTCAGGTAATGGTGGAAATGGGTAAGGTTGAAATTCTGATGCCAAAGGACTTAGAAATTTTTTTGGAGTGGAAGATACGAGGGATCGAGAAGTGAAGATATAGTAGAAAGGGTGCTAAGGGAATGGATAAAGTTTCAATTTAATATAAAGCACTTAAACTCTTTATGAGTTTTGAGCTTTAGGGATTCCAATTACTTGATGCCAAAGGACTGGTATCAAGGAATCATAAACCTTTAAACTCTAACAAAAGGGAATTAGATGGAAAAAGTAGGACATAAAATTTGGGGAAAGGCATACCAATGATGAAAAGTATAATAGGGATAGAGAGATCTAAATTTTGAAATTGAAAAAACACGAGTGAATTTTGACAAGGAGCAAGATGAGGTGTCAAGACTAGAAGGGAAGATATGAAGGTATGAATAACCCTAAAAAAATTTAAAACTTTAAAGAACATTAATGTGGCAACGGAAAAAGTATCCTTCTATTTATTCCTTCTTGTTTAGGCCCTCCTTGTTAAATTAAGCTTAATGTTGCCTTGATTTAGTGTTGTAATGTGTTTAACACATTCACATTAGGTCTTGGGCCCTTGTATTTACTAAATGGACTTAATAGTACCTTATTTAAGGTGTTGTAAAGTGTTGCGCCACACTTTCACACTAATCTATGTTTTCATTAGTAATTGGGATTCTTTATGTAGGTTAATTGGCCTTATTTTTCATCCACAAGCCTTAATTAATGCATCTTTCTGAGGATAATCTTGACATAAACCAACATCCAATCATAATTCATGTCTTCTTAGGTTGTGCAGCCTAGATTTAATGATCTAGGACTCATACGCCGCCTTGGGCATATGAGTCCCACCTAAATTTTGGGGCCCCGATCCTGATTTCACATTATGGTGTATGAGTCTCGTGTGGCCCAAAATTGAATTTAATTCAAATTATTGGCGGGATTTTATTCTCCTACATCTGATGTCAGCTTGTAGTGTTGTAATTTCGAGAAATTTGGCATAAACAAGTATAAATACAAGGTTATTTCAATCATTTTCACTTAAGCATTCATGAGATCATCCTGACAAGTTGAATAAGCATCCTTATAGAAAATTGGAGATTATTATAGCATTCAATTGTTTACAAGAGCATTCAATGGTTTTCAAGAGCTGATTATCAAGGTTTTTAGAGAATTATTCAAGTATCAAGCATCATGTCAAAGTCATCATGGATCATGTTTGTTTTCGAGATAACAATTGTGATGTAGGGTTTTATGATTCAAGCAAGTGTTCAATCCAAGGTCTATCACATTCAAGCAAGAGTCAAGATCTACATCCATTGGAGTCATTTGATACATTTTTGCAACACTTTATTGTTAGGGTTTTGGTGAGTTGTAACATTGCATGTTGTTCATTCATCATTCCTTCATTTCATTACAAGGTTTGATTACCAAAATGGGGTTTGACCAAGGAAAACCCCTTTCCACTAACAAACAACATTTTTCCCTCTCTTTAGTGTGTGATTTGTAGATCTAGGTTGAAGACATATTGAAGAGCAAGTTTGGAGAAAGTTGTCAAGGTGTTTGAAGTTGTCAAAGTAGTCTCATCATCTACATCACCATTGAAGGACATCTACAGATAAGAATTCAATAATTCAGACCCGAAGGAGAAGGTTAAGTAGAGATTGAAGAGAAAATTTAGGTCTTGATTTTCTAGAAAATTCAAATTGGACTGATACGCCACTTTTGGCATATGAGTCCCAGTATAGTGAAATTTCTAAATTTTAGGTGTTTCATATTTGTCTTTGCTAGATTTATGTTCCTTCCTAGAAACCTTAATCTAGGACTAAATCACCTAGACTTGTGTATGAGTCCCATCAGGCATTAATTTCAACATATCCAACATTTTAGGTCTTCAATCAAGCTCTTACAGGTTTCTAGGTGGATATCTCTAATCTCTTATCTTTCTGTTTTAGTTTACATGCATTTCTAGGTCATTTAGTGAAGTTTTGCATTGCATTAGGTTTTAATATTAGGTCTTGCATTTCATTAGTCTTTCCAAGCCATCTATAGCTTGGTGGTGAACCCTCCTTTAGTTTCTAATCACACCCTAGGATATCTTATTGCAAGATCTCTTTCCCCCTGGCTACATTCAGATTGAGGTCTCTAAGGTTTCCTTGAGTGTAACAAGTGTGAAATAGGAACCCCTACCCTTGTGCTACATTCCTCAAAGGTGGGGCACCGTATTTCCATTGTTACATTTTGGTGAACCCGACATGAACACCTCTTTTCTGATTTGGATTGCATCATAATCCTAGATCTAGAGCTTGCATTGACTTTGCATTAGGTTTTGCATTAATTGGCATCTAGGGTTTTGAAATATTGCATTAGTGACAGTGCATATAGGTTGCATTTTTGCATCTTTCATCATTGAATTTCATCTAAAATTTGCATTTTCACTTAGCCTAGACATCATCCTAAACAAAAAACATAACATTCACACATAATTTGTTGAAAATAGTGCAAAAACCCTAAATTGGGACTCATACACCCCTCTGGGCGATTTAGTCCCAGTACATGTTGTTTTTCCTACTTTTTAGGATTTCTATGTTGTGTATTTTCCAACATTTGAACCCCTAAAAAATCTTGACTGGGAATCATACACCCCTTTGGGCGAATTAGTCCCAGATCAGCCCTCAAACTACCTTTTACAACATTGAAAACCTTGTTTCTGCACTTTTGTTTGCTATCATTAGTTATCTGTTTTAGTTGGCTGAGTTTTTGTTACATGCATTTCATTAGATCTAGATCTTAATTTGACCCATTTCATGCATGGATTAACTTCAAATTGGAATTTACAACATTTCATTTTCAAATTGTTACATAGCATAATCAGTCAAGTATCATGTTCGAAATCTAAAAATTGCATTATCCTTTTGCATGTTTTCTCTATCATTGTTGCATTTCAAATTTGTAGGACAATCATTACATCATGTTTTCATTGCAAAAATCTATAGTTATCATACTTCATGTTCTATTTTCAGATCTTATTGAGTGTTGTAAGAAAGTTTTATTAAGTGCATATGAATTTGAAGTCCTCTCCCCTCTCTTTTTGTTCATCATTGATCCCTCTCCTAGTATCCCTTCTATGAGTGAGGTTAGTCTAGTGAAAGAGAAAAAAACCTTGGGTAATCATAACAATCACATTTTTTCTTCAACTAATATCTCTCCTAGTTGTGAAGAAGATATTTTGATGTTGGAAGAACTAATTGATGAGAGTTTTTAGAACCCTAGTTTCTCTCTTCTTACCTCTCATATTAGGCAAGACATTACTGAACAAGAGGACACAACCATAGTTAATCATAACGATGGCATGACACAATAAGAGACCATTGAAACTTACTTAGATACCACTTCAACTAGCCTACATTCATCTCCAAACATCTTCCCCTCCTGTGATAATGTTGCAATGATGAGGAAATGTTGAAGCTAGATAATAAAATCTTTAAGATCTATGACAACCCTCTTTATTATTATTCCCCTACCTATCCTATTTTAGAATACATTATGGGACAAAGGAATGAAAGTATGGAAAATCATGACAATCACATTGTTTCTTCTCTTAGTATCTCTCCTAGTTGTGAAGAAGATACTTTGGTGTTAGAAAACACAATTGATGAAGATCATGAGAATATTATGTGTCTCTCTTCCCCTAGGGAAAATATCATTGAACAAGACAATAACATCATTTATAAACAAGAAAATCCAACCATGGATAACTCCCTTACTTGTGATGAAGTCATTTTAGAAGAACTAACCTTTGAATGTCATGGACATCTAGTTTGTAGTTCTCCTAAAAAACTCTCCTACCAGGGAAGATATCAAGGTAGAAGAAAATGACAAAATTTTGGCTTCCTTAGATGATGGTGAAAATATGACACTAGATTCCCCTTCATTAGAAAGACATCAAACCGAAACCACCAAGGTTATGAATGCACAAGTGTCCATTAGATCCCACTTGATTAATGGACATCCTACATACCCTGTGGGACACCCTCAGAATCCTCTAATTCTTTATCCACCTTCACACAAACCAAAAACTCAAAACAAACCCAAACTTATCCTTTACCCACCTAAGAATAATGTTTTGCAACAACTGAGCTATAATACCATTGCTCATATATATAACACTAGAAACAATCTATAATGAAGACAAACACCTTTAACATCCCTCTCATTGCCTAATCCTATCTTACCTAACCCTATCTTACCAGGTCCTCCTTGTGAAAAGGAGTGTGATCTTGTCAAACAACTAAAGAATACTCCCACTAAGGTGTCATTGTGGGGCCTTATTCAAGTCTCCCCCCATTATCACAACATGATTCAAAGTGCTTTACAACAAGTTCCTACCCCCTCTAGTGCAAACCCAAATGACATAGCATCCATGATTCAAGGAATAAATGCCAAATTTTTTTTCCACTAAAGTGAGCTCCCTCATTTGGAAATGCAAAAACAAAATGTCACATTCATGATAATATCTCAATATAATAGAACATGGATAAAGTGAACCCTTGTTGACAATGGCTTAGCCCTTAATGTGTGTAGTGTAACGCTTTTGGATAGACTTGGTGTGGATAAATAAAAAATTCAACCTGACTCTTTATCTTTAAGGGATTTGACAATGTAGGAAAACAACCACTTGGTGTGATCACTTTGCCTATTACAACTGGAAATTCCACATTAGAAACACCAATCCATGTTATGCCTCATGATATTTCATACAATCTCCTTTTAGGAAGACCATGGATCCATGCAATGAACGGGGTGCCTTCTAATCTTCATCGTATAATGAAGTATGTCTACAACAACAAAGTGTACACACTCGAAGCCAACCCTGAACCAAACAGTTGTTTGAACATTGAGAAAGGCAAGTAGAATCCTTTGAAAACATTGACACCAACTACACACGTAGAACTTGTGCAACAAAAAGACAAAGAAAAAAACTTTGAGGAAGTCAAGAATTTATTAGAAGATGATTAGGGTTCCTTAGATTTCACATTATTCATGGGTGAATACAAGATCACAACAAAATATTCGAAAAAGGAAAAATGAATAGCTGTAATGTCAACACAAGATTTAGAAGACCCTTCGAAAGCATCCACCTCAAACACTTTAGAAGAAATAACAAATTATACAATGAAGTTGATTACAAACAACCACCAACTCCAAAAGAAATGAAAAATATTTATGGAAAAGGTTATGAACTCATGAAACAACTTGGGTATCATGGAAAAGGATGTGGTGGTAGAGAACAAGGTATTCATGTCCCTATAGAGCCTAACACATAGGGAATGACTAACGGTATCAGATATTGTCCCTCAAAAGAAACAAGCAAGCCTTCCCTTAACATCAACACTATTACAAAAGATTCTGCTAAGCCAACTTTAACATTAGTGCATCCTGAACTGATAGACACTAGTGGTATTGATTATGGTCCTTTGAAGGAAACAAAAGAAACAAAAAAATCCTCGCTTAACATCAATGTCATTGTTACTCATTTTTGTTACTTGCTCAAGTTGATTGAGTTTAGAGTGTTTGCAAACTGAAAGTGAAGTACATTTATTATCTATCTTCCTTATATTGCATTCAATTGTATAAACAAAAAAATAAAAGAGATTACAAGATTTTAGTAACATATTATTGCATTTATACAAGTGCATACAATATGGAAAAGATTTGCGTGCAAATATTTCTAAAAAGTAATCTCAACAAAAATTACCAACATGAAATGTGATTTGGATTGCATTCACGAGTCCCCTTTATGTTCAACATTTCACAGGCACAAAACTATGACATGCTCTTATACCATATTAAATTTGGTAGAGAAAATGCATAGGTGTAAAATTGGCTATGAAGATAGCCACCCAAGATCTAGAGGCCTAATAGAAAGCACAAGTGCATAAGAGAGATAGAAACAATATGACAAGAATAAACTATATTATGCCAATGATGGAAAATGGAATGAGCAAAAGTACATAGGAGACCCCTTGGTTATATAGCCAAGGTGAGAACATCTAGAAGGGAATAAGATTATGAAAAGTGTCGTAATCTTTTGACATGAGACAACTGTGAAAAGCTATCAATCCACCTAAAGTGGAAAAGTGATAATGTGATAATCACCATAAATGGTGGATAACCCACAAAAGGTGGAGAGGTAATCACATGATATGTCCACAAAAGGTGGATGTGATAAAGTAATAACATGATAAAACCACCAAAAGTGGAAATTATCCAACTACCTCCTATGTGGTCCCTAAGTAAACTTAACTACTTGGTGTAATAATGACCCAGGACAAGGTACAACACTTTTAATTACACCAACAATAGGTTACACCTTTGTGTGCAACATAATTTAATGAAATGATATATTAATGTTCATTGGGATAATTTTTATAGTGTGGCTTTATAAAGCCTTATTTTCTTATAACATCCCAAAACTACTTTTAGCTATCTCCTGTTAACTACTAGAGCTCCACCCTAACTAAGCTACAAGATTTAACAAGTTAAGCTATAGGAGTTAGCACTCCAGAGAAACATGGAATCACTCCTAGGTTGTGGGTCACCTAAAAAATGGAGTGAATCTCTGGATGAGGCCGGTTCCTAGCTAGTTATCACCTAAACTACTAATTTTTTGTTGAGGAAAGGGAGAAAGAAAGCTTAAAATGAAAGCTAGAAAAAGCACTATCCTATGGTGATACGCCAAACTGATAAGGATTATGAAAACTCAGCTTTTGTTTACACTTGGCTACCAAATGACAGAAAAATGAACTTACACAACTTGTTTCTATATGCTCTTGCATAAATATTTCACAAAGAGGCCTCAATGCATGAACCTCTAAAAGGAAAATAAGTTCACAATTAGAGAAGTTACATACATGTTTAAGACACATATTGCAACCTGCATGAACAAACTTTTGCAAAGAAGGTATAAAATATGAGACAAAGTCACAAGGAAGTTAAAAACACTTCACATATAACCTGATCAATCATTTGAAAATACACAACACTGCAAGAACAAGTAGGAAAAATAACATAGTCAATGGTATCCAAGGTATTCTCTATATATCATATCCCAAAAGAGTTACAAAATATACTCAACTCTGAGAAAGGACTCCAAAATCACTAACTACAGAATCTACATCTTTTGAACTAACTCCAAAATGAGTAAAAAATGAGAATATATCTCGCCACTCCAAGTAGTTGCACCAAAATAGGAGCTAGAAAAAATTAAGCTCGTATGCTTCCAAAAAGCCTATTTTTTAGCAACTGAAACCTCCCTAAAATAGCTCCAATATGTTTGAAAAGGTCAATTTTGACCAAATTTATCATAAAGCATGCAAAACCATCTCCAAACTTGGTTAAAAATGCCTAAATTCAATCCAAATGTCTCTCAACCTCTCAAAAAGCAAGTAAAATCCCTCCTATATACTCTCCTTATGTTTGATAACCTCTCACAACTACCCTATATGCTTGCAAGCATAAAATCACAACTAAATCTCTTTGACTCAATATTTAAAGGCAATGCCTCCTTTCTTGTAATCATGCAACAAATATTAAAGTGATTTATAATCATATCACTTTAATATTATTTTTACATTTTCAAATTAGTTTGAATTTATGCAATAATCAAGGGATGACTTGTTCTACATATGTAAAAGAACACTTGATTTTAGACTTTGCAATTTATGCAATGAAATGCATAAAGCACATGACCTTTGCACAAAAGGTATTAATTATGAAGAAAATGTTTTGAAATAAAGGAAAAAATGCCCAATTGACAGTCGACCAATATTTAGGGTAAAAAAAAACCCTAAAAGAAAACCACAGCCAAAGCATATTCATCATCTCATTTTGCAATTAACACTTTTTGGAAACTTCGTTTTGCAAGAAAATGACGGCGTCACCATCACAGGCTTTTGATAAAGCTCTTGAAGACACTTCATGGCGGATTCTAGAGCACACAGTGGTTTCTCCACCCATTTCTTGTGCAACAAAAGGTATGGTGGGCTTTCTTTGAGAAAAACTTTGCATTTTATTGTATTTTTCATGAATCATTTGTTTTGAATAACCTCTATAATAACCCTTCTTACATTGCAAATCCTTACAACAAAATCTCTATCCACCATCATCAGATTCTCCTAGGTTTTGCACAAAGCCATGCTCTATAGGCAATACCCTACATTCAATACAAATCAAACCCTATTCCATTGTGCAAACCAACGACCTTTGACACAGAAAGAACTCTTCAAGTTAGATCATAATCCTTACAATAAATCTCAATTAACTCATTGCTTTAGACTTTATCATACATCTGCACTTCAAATTGCAAGGCCTCCAACCCCTTGTCGATTGAAATGAGTTTCACACTAATGAAAAGGCTTTATAATGTAACACCCATGGGCCTTTCATGAAACTATCGCACCTTGAGCATAAGAGCATGTCAATTCATTTAGGCATACAGATGATTGGACTACCTTCCATGACCACAAATTTTGTTCTAGTAGTTCATATAGAAAACTCCAAAATCTCTGCAATTGATGTTTATACTGATAAGATTCTTTTCTATCACTACTTCTATATTCAAGCACTTGTGCTTGTATTGTAAAATATTTGAACTGGCAACATTCCTCTGCCACTCTGTTGTATCCTTTGAGGAAAAAATAGCTTGAATTCAAGCACATTTTACAGGAAAAATGACTAAATGTCTTACTTTATGCTTTTTTTCTGCAAATACATACATTCTTGAAGATTGTCTGCCAATTTTGTCTTAAATCTGAATATTTAATAAAACCCAGGCTGTGGGTTTCATTGTGTTTCCCTTGTCTCTTTTTTCATACAATGCAAATAATAGTCATCATTGCATATTCAGGAGCATTGTGCATACTTAGAAGAAAAATATCCAAAAGTACCTAACATTCTAGATGGTGAATTTGATAAGCCATTATGATCATTATGTGTGATTGTCAATTGTGTGCTCAAATTCATTACACCATGAATATATTCTTTGTTCTCATTATGATCCACTGTAATATGTTTCTTGGCTGCTCTCTGCCTCTCTTGAATAAAGACACCATAAGGCAACTAGAATTGTATGCTACACATTGATCTTCGGTTGCCAATCTCCATTATCATTATGATCCTATTCATAGAGGTATAAACTTGGGAAGCTATGTCACATGCAATTTGTAACCCTTCCCTTAACTCATAACATGATTGAAAAGGTATGGGAGTGCCTTTCATAACTGTGACATGTCTCTAGTTCACTACCAAGCATTAATGTTGTCTCCAGTCTGAACAAAAGGGTCTTCATAAATTCATAAACCATGTCACTGTCTCATGCACACATGATTGCATTTGTCACTTCACAGTAATAATTGTTATCTCTCCCTTCATAGCTGTTGACTATTTTCTAATTCACTATCCACTAGCACCATTACAAGATCATTGATCTCTAAGGTACCTCATATATAAACTATTGACATTAGGTTTTAAATAAACCTCAAACATCACTGTCCCTTTTCAAGTAACAGTGGATCTACTACCCTATGAATCTTTCTCTTTATACATCTTGGAATATATGTTTCCTTCATATAACAGACTGTCATCATGTCTAAGATCTGCACTCTAAGTCATGGGAGCCAAGCTCTTCTTCCTGATTTGAAACATCTACAGATTTTTGCTTGTACTTGGAATGACCATATTTAGATTTAGCTCCAAATCTAGGTTCCTGTAATCATGTAGTGAGCACACCCCTTTCATTTCTCCTTGTAGCTATCTTTTAAGTGCTTTGATGTGACTATCCTATTGCAATTTATGCCATCATTATAAGACTCATTTGTTTGATTACATTACACTACTCTATTGTCTTCCAGACACTAAAACATTGTTTCACTACAGGGTATCATGGAATATCATTTACTTTCTTCCAACTACTGATAAATCCATCTCTATCACTACATAGTCACCATTATCTCTAGCCAAACTCTTTTCCTTAAATTTCCTTTTCCACTCTGATTATGTTTCTTTTCTCCATCTATCCTTAAATCAAAATGCATTGGTAATCATGATCAATTATTACATGGATAGTGGAAAGACAACAATCATCCAGAACTCCTCCTTTCTTCATGATTGTGTTACATGTCTTGATAGGGGACAATGTACTAACAAACCATTCTTATTCTCTACTTCATGATTCATAAATTCCTTGAAACCTTATCATTTGGTGAAACTTGTCTTATGACTATTATGAGACTATCCTCCACTCTTTGATGGATGTGACTGTGTCTTGTTTTTGCTTGTCCCATCATGGAACTTTTGATAACCAGATTTTTGAATCATGACTATGTTGATATGATGGAATGCCCTTATTGATAAGGGAAAACCTTTATGAATAAGGTGATTTCTTTTAATCAGTATAATCATGATTATATAAAACTTGCTTTCAATGATTTCATAGCTGATTCAATATTTGACTATTCCCCTCAAGTGGAACAAGAGGGCAACATGTTGGGCTCAACCCTTGCGGGAGCCACATTTTAACCCACATGTTGAAATTAAATGAATCAAAACAACATTATTTTTTTATACATTCACATGAAGCAAACAAGTTAGAAAAGGGTATGTGTAGGATCATGATGGGCCAAAAAGTAGTGATATGATGGGTATGTGTAGGATATGTGGCTGATGACTTTTTTTTACCCAAAATTGATGAAACGAAAAAGGGTTTTTAAAGGAGATTCTCAGCTTTCCACCAATATAAATTATGCTTTACTTTGAATTTAATAAATAACTATTATTCATTTTCTATTTGAATTACGACTCAAAGTCCTAATTAATAGGCTAATTGAAAAACATCTATAGCTTTCAAACGGTATCACATTTTTGCATCTAAAACATGCATCACATTCTATGCTTCACATACTATAAGATTAAAAAATGAATTTCATGAAGTTTTGACCAAGTTAAGGTGGTCAGACATATGAGTTTTATATAATTTTTTAAAAGTTGTAATAAAAAATTCATAATTAATTATTTACTTGAAACAAATTACAAAAAATATGCATCACATTGGGACATGAGTCCTCTACTTATATCTAAAATCTTCTAAAAAATATTATCATTTTATTGTGGTTAGGGTGGTTAGACAAACACCTACTTTTTTTTTCCCTCAAATTTAAGTACTATTGCATTGAAATTTTAAATTTTCACCAAATACATTTTTTAAAATAAACCTAGTAGTTTAGAAACTACATTCAATTTTCTATAAATTCTATTCTTACATATTTTTGAAATAATGTAGATAATTTATTCAAATTTTTACATCAAGTTGCCTAACTCTGTTTTTTTGAAATTTTCATCATTTAAGGGACTATTTTTTCCATGATGATCCTGCACATACCCAAAAATATGTGCATGTGATAGATGTTTGATAATGCTCCTTGTTTTCTTGGATGTCAATATTAAGCTATTTATTTTAATGCACATGGATGATCATTTTATATGTTTATAGAGGTATGTGCATATGGTGACTGTAGACTTTTCATTGCTCTAACAACATTCTTTCTCATAGATGCAGACAACTAGGAGCAGCAAGGAAGCAGAGGCTAGAAGCGGGACAAGTGCAAGATTGAAGATGATGCAAGGAAAACCAACTAGAACCAGTCGTTCAGACAATGATTGGTCTTCTTTCCTTATATTTGCATGCTTTTATTTTGATATCTGTAAATGTATATTCTTTTCATTCATGTACATTAAAAGGCCAGCCTCACAACTTGTGTGAGACAATACACATTCACAATATCAATAAAGACTATTTTTTCTGAAAAGATTTGTGCAATTTTCTCCTATGTTATATGCATCTGCATACTATAATATGGTAGAATAGTCTTTTGATTTCTTTATGCACATGAAATGTAATATAGCAAAAAAATGTACCTGTCTTTTCATTTGTAGTCACTTAAGCTCGACCTACTTGAGCTAGTAACAGAAATGGGTAACACCTCCCAACTAATATTCTAACTTAATTTAAACTAACATTTATTTAACATCCACATGATATCATTTATTAATTTAATCTAAATAAACTATGTACTAAATGATGGAATATAAAACCAACATTATACTTGAGAATAATGAGTCACTTTGAATGAGTAAACCTCCAAATCTCTCCAATAAAAACACAATTTGCAATATGATGATAATAAACTAACCACTAACTCTTATATATATCTTACAAGTATGACTTGAATGTTACCCAATTGACTTAGATGCATAAATATAACACCTACGATGACCTAATTATCTAAATGAGAATATAAAAATGATCATATAACTTATTTATGTGTCCTTAGATCTATATAATTATTTAGATCATTATTAAAAATGATATCTATAGAAAAAGGTAAAATAACTATTGAAGTACAAGTTAAAGTAAATAATTTTTAGTTTTAGTTTTTTGAGAATTTGTTAATAGCTTCTATGACTTATGACTTATTGTTGACAAATAAAATAGTCCTTCAATTAAAAAAAAAACAATCTCTAAACTAAAATAAAATAAGTAATGTCTAGAAACTAGATCAAACAAGAGCTACAGAGCAGCGAAGTTCCTGCTAGAAAGTTTTAGAATAGTTTTGATTGTATTTGTTGTGTTTGTTGTGTTTTAGGAACAATTGGTCAGGATAAAGCAGTTGTCACCTAAATTTAGGGATTTGATCATTGATAGAGTCAACTTTGTCTTCCATTAGAAAATGACCATTATAACAAAAGAATTTTGCTCACTTCAAAATTTTGAGATGCTCTGGTTATGC
Organism: Sequoia sempervirens; assembly: GCA_007258455.2. Taxonomy (NCBI): domain Eukaryota; kingdom Viridiplantae; phylum Streptophyta; class Pinopsida; order Cupressales; family Cupressaceae; genus Sequoia; species Sequoia sempervirens. The sequence goes on along the minus strand of VDFB02201309.1, from coordinate 8,302 downwards.
TTTTAGGCCATGAAGAAAGTGCAATTTACATTTTGCCAGCATTATGTGAATATTAATGAGTTTAAACATTTTGTTAACCATTCAACATATATGATAAAAATCCTCTTTAAAAAAAAAAATCTAAATCATCTTTAAAAAAGAAAATATCTTTAGAACTTTCATTGTGCGTAGAGTCATGTATAACAAACTTGCTTAAATGTTACAGTTTTCTGCACAAATGATAATGTTCCCAAAAAAGGGGAAAAAGGAGTAATCTATTTTCCTTTGCATGTCTAGGTTGGCTTAGTGTTTTGGTTTTGTTGAGTTGAAGCCTGGCTTCTATGATATGAAGTATTGTTGGATGGCTCTTGTGATGCAAATTTAATCAATCATATGCCATTAGGAATATGTTATGCCTCTTGTAGGCTAAAGTGATTTCTTTTTATCTTTGGAGCATGCTATGTGAGGAATGATGCATAATTTGATATGATAGTAGTGGATGGAATGAACGTGAAAGTGGATTTATGTAAAAAAGAAGGATGAGTAGATGTAGTCAGAAAAGAATTAGAAAAATTACAAACCATAAATGAGATATGAAAAAAAATATAATAATGAAACACAATTTTTTTATTTATTTAAAAATAATGACTTAAATTACAAAATCTAAATCTTAAAGCCTAACAAATAAATTGCAAGAAAGAAACGAGCCTACCAAGTAGGGGTATGTTTTCTCTACGTAGCCTTATCCCCTTATATTAATGTAAAACTTGGAAAATTTTGGAGTTAGATTAGGTTTTGATTTGTGGAATAATGATGTTTATGGAAGACTCAGGAATGATAATGGATGAAAAAATAAAACTATAATTAAGTAAATATATATCCTTAATGATTCGATGATTTTAGGAATTTAGCCTTTTCTTACTTATATATTTAAATGTTTTCAAGAATAGTTCTATTTGTTTTTTATGTCTGCTATTTTTTAGCATAGCCATTAAAACATTCTACTTAGATACCAAAACTAGCTAGGCCCTTTTATGCATTTCAGGTGAGTATCTTAAAGAGGACGATATGCCAGTGTGTGTCAATAACAAATAGTTAATTAATGGTGTAGTCTCAAATCCATTTGGTGGTAGCAAGGTTGAGCAAGGGTTATCAGCAAGTTAAAGGAGATGATCCTTTCATGGTTTCTACTAGATCCATGTCATGGTGTGAAGTTGGTAATGAGTATCAGATGAAATTGTTTGATGTTAGCTTTTCATCTCCCCCAAATTTGGGTGGGGTAGAATCCCTATACATGAAATACACCACTAATTGTGCCAACCCTAGACATCCTCCTATCCCATTTGGAGCCTGCAAATACAACGCCCTTCTGATAAAACACTCTTATATGTTTGTGACTTCATCTACTCAATCACTTAACCCAAAAACTTTGATCAATAAGAAGTTGAAGTTAAAACTTACAACAACAAATGGATCTTTGCTAAGTATAATGTATGTACACCACGAAGTCCCACACAAAAACACAGAGAGCAAGAGAAAGAATGACATGTACTCTACACTTTTTGTTCTGAACACGACTCTCTAGTAAGTGGTAACAGAAAATACAACATAAAAGACAGTTATCTATAAAATGGAAAAAGAAAAAGAAAGGAAATTGAGAAGAGAAGCTTCGGTTTGTGACACACCATGGTTGAGAAAGGAGAGGCATACAAGAAGACATTAATGGTTGTTGCAATTGATCCCACGAACAATTTCCTTGTATTGTGATGGTGCAACGCTAATAAAGAGATAACTGTCACTATGGTAAACAACCCCCAAACCCCAGTAAATATTTTCAGCATTCTGATCTGCCACACAACAGTAATACAAACACTGAGACCAAGGAAAACTTTAAAAAGAGAAGGTTGTAAAAAGATGGAAATTGAGATGTATCTTGGGCTTTGGTAGAGCATATATTAAGAATACATAAACGTACATGAACTCTAGAGAAGCCCCTACTCCATTCACTGTTACAATTAGGATATTGTTTGTGATGATGAAGGGAAGGTCATACCAAGTGTACAAAAGATAGTTTAGCATGGTGAAGGCATAGGGAACGCTTGAGAATTCCTCTGTAGACCCTCTCTTTTTTATTTTGTAGAATGTAATCCTTCCCATTACAAAACAATCCACCACTAATTTTTTTTCTAATAATACAAATAATTATATCATAAATGGAAATGCTAGTTGTTTATATCCAACTGTTCCCAAATGTTAATAAAAAAAAATATACACAATTTAATCCAAAAACAATAATGATTTATGAATTATGAAAATCTGATTTTATTGAAATAAATTCATTTCAATTCTTTACCATAGAGTTAAAAGCTACATATATAGAAACACACTCACATAAGGGCCAGAAACGGGGCCAAAGTTGTGATGTTGCCTAAAATTCCATTCAAATATTAGTAAAACAACAATAGTTAGAGATTTTAGATTTTCATCATGAAATTTAATATAGTGTATCTGAATATCATTCTGGGTGAAATATTAACTTACTAAAATCTTACTTTTGTTCTTTATTAGAAAAGAAATAGCTTACCAAGTAGTCCGAATGTGAAATGTAATGCATCCTTCATTGTTTCCAAAATCTAAAATTTATTCCTCCTCTAAATACTAATTTTAATAATTTCTTCTTCCTCTAGAGCTAATGGAAATGAAGATATGAAGTAGTTAAAGTTATCATGGGGATACAATTCTAGGTTATACTCTTGTCATTTTATCATTGAAAATGAACTGAAAGACCCCCAAGGTTACTATGTTAAGTAAGAATTTTGTCACTATCGTATTCCTTAACCCCTGTTCAAATTTATTACGGTCCATTTAAGGCTACCACTTTCTTGTTAACAGTAGAAGCATACTTAACAAAAAAGACTTTCTAAATCTTTTTAATTGAACAGGCAAGGTGAAATACTTGAACTACCATGTGTTTTGGCGATGTGACAAATTATGCAAGTGTCGGTGATTTGTTCCAGTGGATTGATAACTCCATAAATCAAACAAGGGAGCATTTATTTTCTAATGAAACAAAAGCCAACAAAATTAAACATGGTACTTATTATTAATAATGTGATGATAGAGTAGCTGAGTACCTAAACATAGTCGAATTGTTTCTTTTGTATAGCAACAATGTCAAGCCTGGTTAATTGAAATCAATGGAAAATCATATACCCTGCCAAAAAAGAAGAGTTTAATGTGAAGCCAAAGGATATAAATCGAAAGGAAACCAAACAAATATGAATGGACAAGAATACCTTGCAAAGTAAACCATTTCCTCTTGTCAATGTATGCACAAAGATATTGTAGTTGGTTTGTTTGCTCTGAATATCAAACTATTAGCTTTGTACTTGATAACAGTTTTAGTTTTGTTGGTTTTAGTTTTTCCGACCACATTCCAACAACCGATGCCTTTCCATATGCCACTATTATCGCCACTATCAAAATAGTTTTGTATAAATCACCCTTATAGGAAAAACTTTCCAACCAATTACATTTAAGAAATTCATTTCTCAAATGTGTTTTGTTGTATAACTTGCATCTACACTTAATATTTGTTAAATACAAAACAAATTGAACTCTCATTGGTTAGAAACATAAGTATTAATAACTAGTTAAAAAAAATGTATATTAGATTATTAAAAATTAAAATATAATATTATAAAATTATTATCTAATATAAATATTTTTTATTAGAGGTAAAATACGGGTTTTGAAGAGGCCGGAAACCCTATACAAAAGAAAGTAGTTGAAACTAAAGAAAACAATACAAAGCATAATCATAATGAGCCCATCAACAACCAATCAGATATAAAAAAGTCAAACCAAAGGAGGACCCCAACCAATGACTACATTTAAAAAGTTAAAAATCATGCATTTAACTTTAAGAAAATTATACAAATTTCAATTAGATTAATCATAACAATTGTAACCGATTATATATATATATCTTAAATATATTTATTTAAAAAAAAAATTAGAGACATTTATAAAATAAGTTAAATATAAATACATCAAAATTAATATCTGTTAGCATTTTTTAAATAGATATATAACAGATATTTAGTAAATTTGATGTCATACCGTTCAAAAATAATTATAAGAAAATCAAATTTATGGAATCTAAGAATATTTATATAAAGCTATTAATTTTAAAACAGTAAAAATCCTATGTAGCCAACACTGAATACGACCTCTCAATTTAAAATGATTTGTTTTCTCATAAATAAAGCTTTACTAATCTACATTTTGTTCTGTTAACCTCTAATGTATGACATCCGATTCCGGGCTAGCATGCATATTCAATTTGTCAACCAATTCTCATGTACCCTCACAAATTAAAAGTGCATACATCTAAAATAGCATTTGGAAATTGCTAGGTATTTAAATTATCAATTCTAAATAAATTAAACCCAAAAGTTTGATTTTTATCCTTCGTTTCGGTTCTTTTTTGTTTTGAATTAGTCAACTGTAATTCTGACTTAAAGTACGCATATCTATAATTTACCAACCAAACACATATAAATATATTATAATATTTTTCTCTTAACCATTTAGATGGCATAACTCCAAAGAGTGGTTGATGTCCATAAAATTAAAAACACCCCTAAGATCAATGTAATACCACTCTAAAGCAAATTTAGCTCGGGCCTTGGCTAAGTAATTCCATGGCTCACTGGGTCACGAAGTTCTAGTCTCCCCTGGCCTGCAGTAATTGTGAGGGTGTGTCAAGGCCAAGCCAGGCCTAAAAGTTTGTTTCGTGCACTGCAGTTTAGGGGTCATGCTACCCGATTCCCGCAGCCTAAAAACATACCACCTACAATCATAAACTTGAAGGGAAACGACATGAGGATTTGTTAATAATATTGAGTTTTATTCCATTGGATCTTGGATCCAAAAAGATAAATAAAATGTATCCAAGCATTGTATGGTGGGTTGTAGAGATACCTCCTCTTTAGTCTAAGAGAAAATATTCTAGTAGAAACTTACCTACAAAATATTATCAAACAAAAATAATAATACACAAAAAGGAACACATAGCTTTAAAATTAATTTTACAAAAGTGCTTACATTCATGAATCTAAAACAAGTATTGTAGACCTCTTTGATGGGTCAACCTCTTAAAGAGAAATGATCCAATATAAAATTTGATTCCAAGATTATTTTTTATTGATTGAAAAACCAATATATAACCATCACAAAAAGTGACTTATGAGGTAAAACGTATGTGGGATAAATCCAAACACAACATGAAATTATTACACTATTATAAATTCATGTGATATATTTGTGATAAATTCACACAATATAATATGAACTAAATAACTAATCTATGATTATTATAGTTCTCATATAATAATATAATGTTAGGTTGCAATGGTCCTAAGATGAAATCCTTTGGAAATCCTTGTTATCAAGGCTTGAACTACAAAAACTATTGTTGAAGTTGGAGAGGTTCTTTTAAGAGTTGGTATAGAATTCTCTAATATCATGCAAGATCTAGTTGTAGAGATAGCCATCCAAGATCAAGGAGTTTTAATGAAAGCATAAGAGAGACTCAACATGAGAAAATAATTCTAATCAATCAAATGATGCAAATATAGGATATTGTTGCATGAATCACAATGAGAAACCCTTGTATATATTGGAAATGGAGAGACATAAGATAGTATAAGTTATTATAGGTATAATATATGGCTACTACAATTGATGTTGTGAAGAAGAAATTCAGATACAAAGGATATACTTAGAAATTGGGTTTTTTTAAGTACAAGGATGAGTTGTGCCAATCAAAGTACCAGTAGTTTGGTAAAGAATCCTTCTAAGGAACAATCATTTATTTTTGAATTAATCTTGGTTGACAACATATTCACATCATGATCTTCACTTTGATCTAATGGGTTATCACAATCATCACATGAAACATGATGTCCTTCAAGAGATTGAGCAACCACACATTGTTGAGGAAAATGAGGTAACTAGAAAGGTGTACACCAAGGAGTGTCCCCTACAAAATTAGCATTATTTCTTTTTAGAGGATTGTGGGTTTCTTTGTTTGGCATCATCCTTTGTTTGTTCTAAATAGGCCTATCATTGTTCCAATTTGTATTATAAGGTTGGTCTAACAGTTTAGCCATTCTCTCCTACCTCTGATAATTAGTTTTATCCTAAGATAAACCCTTATCATTCTTTGGTACCTTATAACTTAGATATTTTAAGGAACTCATTACCTTTTCAAGTTTATCCTCATGGGATGCAACTTTACTTTGATATCCTTTAGGGTTTTGTATAATTTTCACACCATCCCTTTTGTTCACTTTACTTGAAGCCTTTTTATTATTTTTCAATATGATTTGCAATCCTAAATGGATCCCTCAATTATTGAGGGTTCTTGTCTCTTAAGTCATAACCCATATTTTGGTCATAGGCATTGCAATAAAGTACTAGGCATATGGACTCATTAGCTCTCATCTATGGTGGTATTTATTGAACACCTTGCTAATACTTGCATTGAACTTAGAGACTAGTTCATTCAACCCTTTATTTATACTTGCAAACTCACTGATAAAAAATTGTGGGTCACTGTTGTTACCATAATGTTCTTTGAACACCCTTTTAAAATCATCCCAAGATCCTATGGTAGTATGTGGCAGATTTCTATATCAATACTTGGCTTCACCGGTCAAAGATTACATAAATAGCTTCATTACCGCATCTTCATGTTCTACTTCAAAATCATCCTGACGATTTAGAAAATGACTAAGGTGTTCCTCACCATCACTGCATCATTTCTAGAAAATCTAGCCAAATATGATCTTACCTCATTTGGAACATAATTAGGGTATCCAAGGATATCACAAAAATTCATTTTTTTGTATCTATCCATTTGTAGATGCATTCTACCTAGAACATTTTTTATTCTTGGGTTTGGTTGGGCATTCTAATTTGCATGGATATTTTTTTGTATACATGTCAATTCTGATATATAGGGATATATTAACCCCCTATATTTGTTGGAGCACTATATTGGATTTTGGAACCCATCTGATTATATCCTTGAGTATTTGGTACAAAATTCCCTGATCTAAGGTTTTGTCCCACATGTTGTTGATGGGACACTCCACCCACACTAATACCTTATTGTTGGGCATTATGTTGAAATTGATAATTTTGAGTAGGGTTTATTTGAGGACCCACTAAAACACCAAAAATCATAGGTATTGAGTTTTCACCAGGATTACTCTATGAAGTAGAAGGTTTTACATTTCCTTGAGAGACACTTTCCATGCTATTTGTAATAGGAAAAATATGTAATTTAACACTAGGCTAAGGGTTACTCTAGATGTTCACATGAGAATTATTTAGAGGGACACTTATCTAATGACTTCTCCCTACCTGGTTTTGAGATGTTAGCATGGCAACTTACTATTAGTATGATAAGAATATTTGATACTTTCAATTCTCTTTTTCATTTCATCTCTCTTTTTTATTACTTCTCTAATTATTTCTTGCTCTAACCTATTCAATTATAGTTGAAGATCATTCATTTCTTTTAACAGTTCATCTTTAGTCTAAAGTGTATTTTCAGGAATAGGGGCTTGTGAAGCAACTTGAGAAGTATTAGTAGCTATATTTTGATGCATACTAGTTGTAAATTGAGGCTCACTAGGCACATTAGGGTTTCCAAAGGAAAAATGATGAATTTTTTGGGTTGCAGGATTTTCAAAAACTTGTTCTATTACAAAATTTACAATAGGAGCATTTGTATTCAGAATACCATTTTTGAGATCATACTCTCTTTTAATTTGTTCTCTTTCTTGTTCAATTCTTTCCATAAATTTTTGTTGTTGTTCAGGTCTTTCATCTCTTATATTATTAGTAGAACTATCATCACTGCTTGATTGAACAAAATGATTTCCAAAGGTAGGGTCAAACTTACTTGCATCTCTTGCTTTACATGTCTGCTTCCTATTGGATAGCTTGGTTTCAAGCCTCTTTGTAGCCCGTTAACTTTGTATAGAGATCTCTTACCATCCATGATGATGATACTTCTAAAATATTTCTTTCTTCTTTTCAACTGGTCCCTTGAGATGTATTAGAGTATCAGAGTCACCACCCAACCTAATGGGGATTTTCTTCAAGTATTTTGACAATATTTCAACCTAAAAACCTTCTTAAGACTTCGTTCAACATATGACTTTAAATGAAAAAATTTACTCAATTCTCCCTGGTATAGACCACTAGATAGGATAATTTTATCCCCAGCAGAGTCACCAATTTGTTG